>JAKUCM010000797.1:0-35564 GCA_023374145.1 Lepidium sativum | reverse complement strand
GTAGGAATTAGTGAACCCAAGCACCATCCTACATATATATGGAAAAAAATACAATCGTGATGTAGAACAAATAGACTGACAGATTACAGCAGGACACCATGAATAGTAAACTCTATGACACCATTAATACTAAACACCTCGAGATACAAATAATTGACAAATAAAATCATAACACCTTGTATACTAAACACTATGAATACTAAACACCTCAAGATACAAACTATTGAAGTCAAGAAAGTGAAACTTTGGAAAATTAGGAACCAAGTTGATAAAGAAAACAGAGAAAGATATAAGTGAAACAAAAAATCTCGAAGTGAATAACAAATCTGTGAGGTCATGTGTACAGAAATCATAAGAAAACTTGAAGAAGGAAATTCATAATGTAAGCACTACAAGGACATGAATAAATTAACAGACATTAACGGAGTAGCCGGACAATAATTAGAAGCACCATTGTTCTGTATTAATTGATACAAAGGAAAATAGCGGTTGTATTTATGTGTATATATATTTTCTTTGTACAAATATAATGTACGATGTATATATTCTCTCTTCTCATAATCAATAATATTATCGATTATCATATCATTATATATGACATCAGAGGCAAAATAGGTTAAATCTATTTCTCTTTTAACGCCGCCACCTCTCTTCTCGCAGTCAACATATCGAGTATTCTCAAACTCACAACTCAAAATTATCATATGTGGCCTCGCCAAGTCCGAGCCCTACTTGAAGGTCATATGAACTCCACCAGTTCATTGACGGTTCTGACCAAACCTCCACCAACAGTTGTCACTGACGGCACATCTGCTCCTAATCCTGCTTATGCTTAGTGGTGTCGCCAAGACTGACTTCACTATAGTGGTCTCATGATATAGGAATATTTGTTTGTTAACATTCATTATATCTTTTCTACAACTTTGTGTTTTTAGTTCTTAGAGCAATCAATAAAGCATTGCTTTTCTATTTGATCTCATTGTTGCTCTCACCATCTGCACAATCAATTGTCTCCACCACCACAACCACCAAAGAAGTATAGGATAGTCTCGTCGAAGCCTTTAGCAATCCAACCAGAAGACATATCCGACAATTGAAATACCAGATCAGAACATGTATTAAAGGGACGAAGACCATTACAGATTATCTGCGGACTATTAAAGCTAAATCTGATGATCTTGCTTTGCTCGGGAAACCACTGGACCTGAAGATCTCACGAAACAAATTCTCGCAGGACTTCCAGAGGAATAAAAACCTGAGATCGACATTGTTATGGCCGTGATCACACAATCTCTTACACCAAACTCTTTGGACGGTTGCTCAACCGTGAGGCTATGATTCTCTGCACTGAACCAGTCCCTGCGTCTTCTATAGTTTCCTATGTAGCTGACACTCGATCTTATCAACAACCACGCTATAACAACAACATCAACAATGGTAGACCCTAAAAACAACACTTCTTCATCTACTCGCTGATCTGCTTACAACAACAATCCACAATAGAGCCATAAGCCCTACCTAGGAAAATGTCAAGTATGTGGTGTACAATGTCATAGCGTCAAATATTGTCTTGATCTTGAAAACTAAGGAAGTCACTGTTGCCAAGAAGTCTCACTGATGCCTGTTTTGATAATAAAAAGATAAAGTAGTACCGTTTTATAATTATCTCTTTTAAGAAAATTTGTGATTGATAAAATCTCTACGCAAATATTTTAGATAAATGAATTCTAAATTTGACCGAATCATCCAATTTATGCAAACCAAACCGAATTAATCAGATACATTTAAAGGTAACCAAATTATCTTCTTCACCTTACCCAATTCCAATTCCTCACTCAATTCATTTTCTTTATCCATCTGTTTAAAATCAAAGGGCCGAGCATTTCTTTGATAGAATGATGACTTTTGTGTCAAATGACAACAATAATAATAAAAGTAAATTGGTGTAATATACAATTTTTTATTTGAAATTTAAAATTTACTTCAACCGTTTTTTCAATTTAGAAAATGCCATGAGTCCAATATATAAAATTACCAAATTGTTCTCCTAAACATTTAATACTTTATCTCCGGTTGTACCCGAATAACTAAAATATTATCTGGTAACATATGTAATATATGCTAATATATTTAGTATCTGCTAACATAATTATAGACCGGATAACACATATATTATCTGGTAATTCATGTGGACGGTATCTGAATAACATAGTCCGGGTAAAAAACTAATTATCTGCAAACGTAATCAGTACTGAGTAATATATTTTTTATGGATTCATATATTTACTATCCGCTATCATATTCAATGTCAGATATTATATCATCTATTAACATATTCGGTATACGATAACATATTCCGTGCCGGGTATAATATTTATTACTGGAGAATTTATGTATTATATGATAAAAATGTTTGTGATGTTATCGGGTAATAAATATATATTACCCAATAATAAATATAATACCGAGTAATATATTTATAACCGGACAATTTCTAAAGATCATAACTACCATTTTGTAAGATTTTCACCTTTAAGAACACCATCAAAGCAGAACACCACAATTTCCACCACCTCGATCGTTGCAAGAGGATTTAATAGTGGATCATGCTCAACCACCACCATCTAATCTTTGGATGGAGTCCCAAAAGGATTCTAATTCAGATCCACTCAACAACAACAAGATCGTACTCCTAGCCGTCATAGCGAAGATGTGCTATTAAAATAGGGGCAACAAAAACGATCAAGAGCCTCAAGATCTGAAATGCAATCCCCCACCACTGTCACCATCGATGATTCTTCGTCTTACTCTGGACAAGGTAAGATTCTATCAAAATCGAAAACAAAATTGCAGAAAAGATGAAGAGAAATGAAGAAAGAAGAAGAGACGTAAAAAAGATGAGAAAAAGAGAAAGAATTCAGAAAGAAGAAAAAGGGTAAAATAATCTTGGGCATTTATCCAAATTACTCTAGTAATAACCCAATAGTTGAATTCTATATAAATATCTATACATATTACATTGTCTTTTTATGTTATGACAGGTTACACTGTCTTTAAGAAGTTAGTAAGACTCGGTCTAATTTTTTTTTTTGATAAATGGCTTTCTATTAAAAATGGAGGAAGAGATGCATCACGGAAAATAGCAAAAGAAGAAGAACAACAGAGAGGAATGGAGAGCAAAATGAATAAAGAGGAAAAGGATACAAGAAAGGATACTAGTTGGCCAAGCCTCAAGCTTGAAAGAGACTGAATCTGAGGAGAGGCAGGAAACTTCGACACCGGAAGAGGAAGATGGCGGCTATAGGACTGATGAGACACAGGTAGTAGCGGATGGTGAAAAGTTGAGAGCCATCTGAGGTAAAAAAACAAGACCCTATCGAAAACCCAAGATCTGCGAGCTCCTCAACCCTCCAACACCAAAACCAAAGCCAAGCTCGCTAAATAGACCCTAAACTCAAGGTCTACCAAACACAAAACACATCAAAACAAGAACTCCTATCCGAACAATTCAACTCCTTCATTTACCCACCACAACTCACTCTTACACGAGGAAAGCCAACGCAAGACGAAGCAAAATGGAGGAAGCGTGAACCTGAACAACCAGCGACAAGGAGAGCAAAGAAGATTGGCTAGAAGAAGCACCCACCACTACAAACTTACTGCACTAAACTACATATAGCTTAGCTTTAGGATCTCGCTCTCGTCAGCTTCTCTGTAAGACCTAAGCTTGTTATCTTTGTGATTTCTCGGATTAGTCTTCTTAGGGCATTGTTTCTGGCGGTTGATGGTTGGTAGTGCTTCAATTTGTTTCTCTTGAGTTCTGGGTCAGACGCTTCTTTCTCTTCTTCCTTGCATCTCTCTCTCTGTTTCTTGTTGCATCAATGTCTTTGGAGCATCGTTAATCTTCTCCTTGCTCGTTAATTAGTGGTTGAAGTTGTCTCCTTGCTTCTAGTTGGAGTTGCAGTGGTTTGGTGCAGTAAGTTTGTTGTGGTGGGTGCTTCTTCTGGCCAATATTCTTCCTTACCTCACATACATCCGTGAAAATCGAACCTACGATAGGAACTAACATAGGGGAAGAGTCGAGGAAGCAGAACTGTGAGAAAAAAACGTCGGGGTCAAATCAGACAACACCATGACTAGACCTTGTCCTCAAAGGTCCCGGAAAGGAAACTGAGAACCCAACACCGGATACTCCGAACTAAGACAGACCACAACACCACGGAGAAGAGAGCACACAAACACCTCAATCTCGAACCACCTCCATGGAACCTGTAAAAACCAAAGCTAGAAAGGAAATCGAGGCCAAGAGGAATATTTTTCCGGCTGTGGATCGTTGACCAACTTTCGGCCTGCAAATCTTTTGGGCCGCACATTGGGCCAGACTAACATTTGGGTTTTTTTGGTGCGAAGAAGAATGAGTGGGCCAAGCCCAAGTGCGTTTTGTATTTCGTTTAAATACAAAGTGCAGCTTCATCTTCAACAACCTGCAAGAAAAAGAAGAAACAGAGATTTTAACAGAAAACAGAGGAAGTCATAGAAAGTGTGCGATGAATCAAGAGTGAGAGAGATAGGTTACGAGCTTCAAGGATAAGCTTCGTTCGTGGCTTGAATCTTCAGAGTATTCTTCAACAGGATCATATTCTGAATCTTTCATCCAAGAATTGTTGCTCGGAAGTTCTCTTCTCGGCTTTTGTTCTTTCTTTCTTCAAGCTGCTGTTCCTGAAATCAAATACACCGACAAGTTAGAAACGTCGTGTATGTTGTAAAACGTTTTCTTATAGTGGATTGTGGAGAGTCGATTCCACCCCAGACGTAGTGACAATGTCACGAACTGGTTTAAAAATTTCTTGTGTGTGTTTCAATTAGATACTGATCAATCTCTGAGTTTCGATTAGTAAGTTTAATCAACAATTGGTATCAGAGCTTCATGATCAGAGCAAGATCAAGTATGAGAGAAAGGTAGAGGAACTAGAAGCAGAGACACTTAGCTTTTATAGATCTTTTTTGCACTATTGGTTGTGCACCAAGACTTCATCTCCGTTGGTTCCTTGCTCCATGTTTTCTTGTGACTGGTCTTGTTTCCTGAGAGAATAAATCAGATTAGTCAAAGTTTATGGAGCCGTTTCAAGGAAGATTCGATGTGGAAAAGTTCACAGGAAAAGGAGATTTTGGTCTATGGAAACACAAGGTTATTACCCAGTTACAGTTACTAGGACTCCACAAGATCCTAGATGAAGATGTCGCCGAGAGTGATAATGCAATGCCAGATAGCAAATCCTCTCAGACTGCTGAAGAAAGGGCAGCTGCAAGGGCTGCTGCTATTATGTCAAATGATCTGCAAGCAGGAAAGGATATGAGAGTTAGAAATCTGATAAGTATGAGTGTAAGTGATCAGATTCTAAGGAAGATTAAAAAGTTTGCGACTGCCAGAGAAATGTGGATAGCTCTTGAACAAGATTATCAGACCAAGACTCTTCCTAATCATATCTACTTAAAGCAAAGATTCGCAAATTTTCAAAATGACTGAAGGAAAGTCAATAGAGGATAACCTGGATGATTTCCTCAAGCTGGTGGATGATCTTGAGAGTCTTGATGTCATTGTCAGTGATGAAGACCAAGCTATACGGCTTCTCCTAAGTCTCCCTAAGACTTATGCTCTAGTTGTTCATACACTAAAGTATGGTAATTCAAAAGAGACATTGACAGTCTCAGATGTGAAAAATGCAGCTTATGGGTTGGAAGTTGAGCTGAAAGAGAGTGGTCAGCAGCATAGAAACAAGTCTACTGCTGAAGGTCTTTACGTGGAGTCACGTGGAAGACAGAGCAAAGGATCAAACAGAAATGGAAATGGGAAAAACAGCAATCACAGAGGAAAGTCAAAAGGCAGATCGAAGTCAAGGCCGAGGTATAACAAAAACAATAGAAGTGAGTGTTTTGTTTGTGGAAAAGAAGGTCACTGGAAAAAGGATTGTCCAGACAGACAAAATAAGAAACAAGAATTTGAAAATAGTGTCACTACTAAACAACCTATTGCCCTCACTGTTAGTACTCAAGAGTCTGGAGAAAAGTGGGTTCTAGACTCAGGCTGCACCTTTCATATAACTACAAATAAGAAGAATTTTTCTGAGTTAAAGGAATTCCAGGGAGGAAAGGTGTCAATGGTAAATCATACTTCTAGCACAGTTAAAGGTATTGGAAAGGTTAAATTCCAAATTCCTGATGGAAATACTATTGTGCTAAGTGACGTTAGGTATATACCAGAGATGTCGAAGAATCTTATTTCATATGTGATGCTAGAAAAAGCAGGTTGCAGATATGAAGGTAAAGACGGGATTGTCAGATTTTTCAAAGATGGTATTGAGGTACTTACAGGAAAGTATGATCAAGGACTGTACTACCTACAGGGTTCAGTAATAAAGGGTGAAGTAAACATTGTCAGGGAACAACCTGATATGACCAAGATATGGCATTCAAGACTGGGTCATATGAGTTTGCACAACATGAATGTTTTGGTTAAGAATGGATATATTCCAGAGAAGGATGTCACGACTTTGAGTTTTTGTGATGACTGTGCTTTAGGGAAAATTCACAAACAACAGTTTCCGACAGCTAAACATACTACACAAGGGATACTAAACTATATTCTTTCTGATCTATGGGGGTCTCCATCAACTCCCGAGAGTCTTGGAGGATGTAAGTATTTCATCAGCTTTATAGATGACTACTCTAAGAAAGTATGGGTTTATTTCTTAAAGACCAAGGATGAAGCATTCATGAAATTCAAAGAATGGAAAGAAGAAGTCGAAAATCAAACAAGAAAAAGGGTTAGATACTTAAGAACCGACAATGTATTAGAGTTTTGTAACACACAGTTTAATAATTACTGCAAAAACTCAGGAATCAAGAGACACAGAACGTGTACTTACATACCTCAACAGAATGGAGTATCTGAGAGAATGAACAGGACAATTATGGAAAGGGTCAGATGCATGCTAAGTGAATCAGGTTTGGGTCAAGAGTTTTGGGCAGAAGCAACCTCCACCGCAATGTATCTGATTAATAGATCTCCAAACTCTAGCATTGAGTTTAAACTACCCGAAGAAATGTGGACAGGACACAAGCTAAGTATTTCCCATCTAAGGCGTTTTGGATGTTCTGCTTTTGTTCACGTTACTCAAGAAAAGGTTAATCCCATAGCTGTCAAAGGAGTTTTTGTTGGATATTCTTTTGGGGTTAAAGGTTACATAGTTTGGGTTGCTGAGGATCATAAATGTATCACAAGCAGAAATGTTGTGTTTCACGAGAATGAGGTATTTAAAAATACCTCCATTTGTGTGGAAACAGATCAACAAGTTGAAGATAAGTCTACATACAAATCTAAGAAGAAGACAAGAAGAATGTACTTCAAAGAAGATCTAATCTCAGGATCATCAGGTTCAAATTATCGTGAAAATATGAATTCAGAGGCAGGAAGTGTGTCATCTTCCTCAAGTACAGAAGAATCTAGTAGAGATCAAGAGGATTCTAATGGTTCAAATGAATATGAAGTAGAACAGTCAGAACCAAGTTCCTCATCATCTGAAGATCTAGGAGAATACTTGTTAGCAAGAGACAGGGCTATAAGAGAAAATATAAGACCACCTTCAAGATATGAAGAATCTGATTTTGTAGGTTATGCACTATCAGCTGTGGATGATATAACTATAAAAGAGCCTAAGACCTATGAAGAGGAAAGAAGGAGTTCTAAATGGAAACAGTGGGAAAGAGCCATGGAAGAAGAAATGGATTCAGTGAAGAAAAATGAGACGTGGATTCTGATTCAAAAACCTGACAAGCAGAAACTTGTGGGATGTAGATGGATCTATAAACTAAAATCGGGAATACCAGGTTGGTCGCTAAAGGATTTTCTCAGAAGGAAGGTGTTGACTACAATGAAATTTTCTCTCCAGTGGTCAAGCATGTTTCTATTAGACTCATTTTATCTCTAGTGGTAAATCTAGATTATGATTTGGAACAGATGGATGTTAAAACTACATTTTTACATGGTAAGCTAGATGAGAGAATATTAATGGATCAACCAGAAGGTTTCATTCAAAGAAAAGATCAAGGAAAGGTCTGCTTACTCAAAAGATCATTGTACGGATTAAAACAGAGTCCTAGACAATGGAATCTAAGATTTGATACTTTCATGAAGGAACAGAAGTTTAAGAGAAGTAGTTTTGACCCGTATGTGTATCTGAAAGATCCAGGGACAAATAAAGCTATTTTCTTACTTTTATATGTGGACGATATGCTTATTGCTTCAGGAAATAAACTAGCTATCAAGGATCTCAAAGAAAGTTTGAATAACGAGTTTGAAATGAAGGATTTGGGGAAGGCCTCAAGAATTCTAGGAATGGATATTCTACGGGACAGGGAGAAAGGAAATTTAGTTCTTTCTCAGTCAAGCTATTTGGAAAAGGTTTTAAGAACTTTTAATATGTTTGAGAGTAAGTCAGTGGTTACTCCAACTACCTCACACTTCAAACTAAGGGCTCTATATCCATAAGAAATAGACGAAGATCAACTACACATGAGAGATAAACGCTATTCCAGTATAGTTGGTAGCTTAATGTATGCAATGATTGAGTCGCGTCCTGACCTTGGTTTTGCAGTAGGTTTGGTAAGTAGGTTCATGTCAGAACCAGAAAAACAACACTGGTTAGTCGTTAATTGGATATTGAGATATGTTAAAGGAGCCTACAATCAAGGTTTAACTTTCAAGAGATATTCACATTTTAATGTTGAAGGTTTTACAGACTCAGACTATGCTACAGACTTGGACAAACACATGTCAGTTACAGGTTTTGTGTTCAAAGTTGGGGGAAATACAATTTCATGGAAGTTGTGTTTACAATCTGTTGTAGCTTTGTCCACTACTGAGGCAGAGTACATGGCTCTGTCTCTAGCAGAGAAGGAAGCAGTGTGGATTAAAGGGATTGTTTCAGAATTGGGTTTTCAAAATTTTAAAGTTTCAATTGGTTGTGATTCTCAAAGTGCGATTGCTTTAGCTAAGAATGCAATGCATCATGAGAGAACTAAACACATTGATACTAGGTATCATTTCATTAGAGACCTAGTATCAGATGGTGTAATGTTTTTAAACAAAGTTCACACAACGAAAAATCCAGCAGATTTTTTGACAAAAACAGTACCTGGTAACAAGTTCCAGCTCTGCAGTGAGCTGGTGAATTTGTTTTGAGCCAAGTCCTCGACATCAGGTGACATCTCTGACTGATTATACCATTTTTTATCTCGCAGGGACAAAAGGAAAAAAAAAGGAAGCGAGTTAGTTCAAGTCAAAGGTCACTAGTACTTTTTTTTTTTTTGTAAATCAGTATGCATGAACAGAAAGTTACCTGAGAGGAAAAAGGGATCTTAATCGTCTTTAAGATCAGGTCCCAGGAAAATCGACATGATATTTCTGTAAAAGAAAATCGAGTAAGTTCAGCTTAGGTGGAGTTTATGAGCTATCGTTTAGGTGGAGCTCATGAAGTGTTCTATCTGAAGTATAAAAGAACAACGAAGACAAGGAAGAATATTTCTTTTTTAAAAAAAGGGTCATCGAAGAAGATAAGCTTCTTGAATGAGATTTAGTTCAGTGAACTTACCAGAGAAGTCAGATCGATTGTAGCAACACGATCAGGTACGCTGATGACTGGAAAAACACCGATGAATCTGGAGTTTGTTCATCCAGAGCTTCACCGTTTTGTCTTCATTCTTAAGACAAGAAATTAAGGAAGTGGAAAGGTTCCGATATGTTAGGGTTTTGTCTAAAGATGGGCAAGGTGGAGTTTTGTGGATCGTTGACCAACTTTCGGCCTGCAAATCTGTTGGGCCGCACATTGGGCCAGACTAACATTTGAGTTTTTTTGGTGCGAAGAAGAATGAGTGGGCCAAGCCCAAGTGCGTTTTGTATTTCGTTTAAATACAAAGTGCAGCTTCGTCTTCAACAACCTGCAAGAAAAAGAAGAAACAGAGGTTTTAACAGAAAACAGAGGAAGTCATAGAAAGTGTGCGATGAATCAAGAGTGAGAGAGATAGGTTACGAGCTTCAAGGATAAGCTTCGTTCGTGGCTTGAATCTTCAGAGTATTCTTCAACAGGATCATATTCTGAATCTTTCATCCAAGAATTGTTGCTCGGAAGTTCTCTTCTCGGCTTTTGTTCTTTCTTTCTTCAAGCTGCTGTTCCTGAAATCAAATACACCGACAAGTTAGAAACGTCGTGTATGTTGTAAAACGTTTTCTTATAGTGGATTGTGGAGAGTCGATTCCACCCTAGACGTAGAGACAATGTCACGAACTGGGTTAACAATTTCTTGTGTGTGTTTCAATTAGATACTGATCAATCTCTAAGTTTCGATTAGTAAGTTTAATCAACACCGGCGGTGGTAAAAACCACCGCATACCAGAAAAAATAGATTAGAAAGATAAATCTGTCTAAGGTTTGAGAGAATTTTTGTGCTGCCACTCAAAAACGTTTTTGAGTCTAAGTTAGTAGAGTTTTGTATTTATGAAGTTTCAAATCTATTCAGAGTAAATCCAACAAGCAAACTAAATTAATGGGTCCATACTCTTTATACATCCTTTAATACACCTCTCCTTTATAATACTTTTCATTATTATTATTTTTTCTTTTGGTTTTGGTTAACATGTTGCTTTCTCTGTATTCGATATTGGATAAGTTATTAGACTTTTCTAATTCCCTCATATTTGTTTTCTTAATAAATAGAGAACATGCAGATATGAATAACATATACTCATCACTTGATTATCTATTTTAATGATTGTTTTATAAGCAGTGCTTAAAGAAAATGGCTTCCAAGGTTTTGATATTTGTGGGTCTCTTTGTTTTTCTTCTCGTCGTCTCGAAAGTGGCCGATGCATCTAGTACGTTAAGTACATATATATTTTTTGATAAAAACGTTAAGTATTTTTGTTTTCTTTTCATTTTACATATATATCAGTCTAAATTTAAATTTAGAGCTATTTATTAGAAACTTTATAATGTATATGGCTTACTCAACATACGCTAGCGTTTTATGGACTTACAAAAGCTAGGTTTAATTTATTATTTATATATTTTCTAATTAAAATACTTCAGTATGATGTTGAATCCTCGATATACGTTTTAGACAATCTCTACTATTTATATTTGATGCAAAGTTGAAGTATAAGGTATGTGTAATGTTGTAAATCATCAAATTATGGTCTGGTACATAAAACATGGATTTTCACGTGCTTCCCTTTAGTCTCGAGATTAATCATATCATATAGCTCGTTAACCTGAAAACCATTTAGAAAGAAAAAAATCTCGCTGACTGGACTCGGAGTTTGATATAGTCACAACTCACAATATGAAAAATATATATTCAAATTAATATATTTTAAATATAGTTTCTGAAGAAATACAAATATTTGCACTTACTAAACTATATCATTGAAATAATGGTGTTGTAATGTCATATGTATTTGAGACTTTAAGTTGTTATCTACATGGATTTTAAGGGAATACTGTCAATCAAAATCAAACCATAAACTTACTAAAATGGTCAAAACTCAAAACAAAGTTTCAACTATTATGTTTCCAAATTAAACCATATATATATTTTTTGTTAATTTTGATTTAATTCTTTAATTTTGCGTTTACTAAACTGATTAACCCTGTCGTTAAATGACGTACTGAAACAGAAACTATGATTAACTCTGTTAAACTGTGTTAGTTAACTTTTAGTTAATAAAACTGTGCGTTTTGATATTAAATTTGTTTTGCCTCAATTCCAAATGGATTTGTTTGGTTATTTTTAATATGAACTGGTTTACTCTATTTAAAACCTGATATAATTTCTAAGCGTATTTTGTTCTGTAACTCATCTTCTTCAAAGACAGAATTTTTTTTTCTTTCACATGTGAAAACATCATAACTATACAATTTCCGGTCAAAGCAGACATCAAAATTTACTGGTGACCCCATAGAGATGCTTTAATAAACTTATCCACAGAAAGAATTAAGAAAACCAAAAGGCTATAATAAACTTCCCAGGTAAGAATAACTAAGTTAAAATTCATGCGATCAGCTAACAGATCCAATAATTCATAATGGATTGCTTTGAGCTACAAGGGTGTTACAAATTGAGTATCATGGATTACATTTCATATGCTTTAAATGTAAAAGAACTGATTGATAAAACCTTCTATGAAAATATTTTCAGTAAGTGAATTCTAAGTTTGACTGTATCATTCAAATTGTTCAAACCACACCGAATCAATCAGATATATTTATAGGTAACCGAAGTATATTCTTCAACTTACTCAATTCCATATCCTCACTCAATCCATCTTATCTTTGACCCTCCTTTAGGTTTAGCTTTACAGTAGATGAATAATTTAATTACAGTAGGTCTGAATTCACTATAGACAATCATTTTTCCTCAACAAGATTTTCATAGTGAATGATTTTTTGTGTCAAATGAAAACAACAAACAATAAAATAATAACCATTGAATTCTATATAACTATCTATACAAAACACAGTCATTTGGACTAGTACTGTGTATTTGGTTCTTCCATCAATTCGGATAAGTTCTTATAAAAGATAATAGTTGTATATAATCCTTAATAATAACTGTGTATCATTTCATAATATCCTCTGCAATTTCTTTTTTTGATAAACGGTATATATATTATCAAGAAAAGGGGTTTCAAAGTTCAACTAGCCTACCTATTACATGGTTTTCAGAAAAATTCAACAAGCCAAGATAATTAAATTGGGCCTTAGCCCAAATTAGCCAAACCATTTAGAAAAAAGACCACGACATTGTCGTGTTCGATGACACGCTAAAAGATTGTTGTTTCAAGGTCCTGTCCAATTTTGAGAAAACCTGGAAAGGGGAGGAATGAATGCCATCATGCAGTCTAACGTTTCTCTTATGCCAAAGTTGGTAAACAACCGTTTGGGAGGCCATCTTGTTTAGTGTGGTAGAGAACTCTGGAGAATGACCTAATAACCAGGAGATCATAGAGTTCCAATCTGCAAAGGTGAAGGGAGATAGATGAACCCTGTGAGAAGGTCCATAGCTGGTAAGATAACTCGCAGTGAGTAAACAAGTGGTCTCTAGTTTCATGGTAAGACCCACAAAGTAGGCACATTGTGTCTGTAAGGATTCCCCAAGATCTGATCGGAAGCCTATTCAAGTTAGCGAGCCAGAAATGATATGTGTGCTTCAGAATGTTTCTCTTGTACCAAACTGCTTTGGTCCAAAGTTTTCTCGTCGTAGAGGGCCTATTTGTCTCCCAAGATAGCTTATTTGAGAATATAGGCATAGCTATGTCCACTGGTCTCCAAAGAAAGGAATCCGAGTCTAGTGTAGTAGAAGGAGGTTGCAACTCTCTTACCGCCCTGCATACCAAGATAAAGGCTTGGGAGCCAAAGTTGGGTCTTAAGGGAAGGCGCCAAAGACCAGCTTGGGTAGGTTGAGAGACTCTAGCATCTAGAGGGATGCCGAGAGTAAGAGGGCCCTCTGGACCAGTTACATCAATAAGAGGCTCAAACTTAGTCCAGCTATCATGCCAGAAAAATGTAGAGCTACCATCACCAACAACATTGGAGAGTATTGATCTAGCATGAGGTCTAATTGACAACATCGCCAAAGCCAGGAAGAGTCATGTCTCGGTTGTACATTCCAGAGGTTTGGTGCGAAAAAGCTGTGATTTCCGTCCTATATCGTGTTGCAATATTCTGTATAAAGTCGTCATGGCAATGGAGGTCCTCTCAAATATGCTACTTGTCTAGTCAAATTGGATATCATCCATTGGGTAGGAATCCGATTGTGACCCACATGGCATTTGCGGATGATCCTATGGTCTTCCTGATGTTAAGAGGAGCTCTCTCACTCAGATTGCAAGGAAGTCCATGTATGGTCTTCAAATGAACAAGGACAAATCTCCCTTGCTGGATTCTCAGAAATTGTGGACATAAGTGTTGAACAATGGTTTCGAAGACAAGTAACTCTTGCTTGTAGAAGAAGCAATTGACACCACACAACCTAATCGAACCAACTAGACTTTAAGGTTGTAGTTGGGATCTAAACAAGTGGTTATGATGGTTCAAAGTTACATGACCCTCCTAGGAAAGAGCAAAGAGCCGTTTTAACCAAAGGGGAAATGTTTCCCCTTTGCCTTTTGTAAAGCTTAGTAACATAATTAGTAATGTTTTGGTATGTGTATAGCCAAGTATATTGATGTATAGGATAGTCTTCTTCTATATAAATAAGCTGTAAATCCTCTTCCTTCATAATCTCCTAATCTCTTCTCTAATCTCTACAAAACTCTCTCTTAACTCTATAAATCTCACATGGTATCAGAGCTATAAGCTCTTGAGACCCCTTAATTCCGCTACAAATCTTTCTCTTTTCTCTCAATTTCTCTTGTTTTGATTCCACCATTGTTGTTCCACCATTGTTACTCCTTGAACTTCTTTGTGTGACCGCTGGATAAAAGAAGGAAACGAGTGTAAAAGATGGATAATTCCAAGACTTTTTCTGTTTATGTTATCCTCAAGGGAGTAAACTACTTGTTATGGTCAAGAACCGTGAAAACGGTATTGAGTGGGCGTGGACTTTGGGCTCACATTGAAGGGGAAGCTCCAAAGAGGACGGCCCGGTTTTTGGGTCAAGGAAAAGAAGGAGACACGAGCTTGGTGGTGGAGGATGAGCATGCTAAATGGTATCAAGATGACCAAATAGCTCTTGTAATCATTCAAAGCTCTCTTGATCCTTCAATCCATGAAACTTACTCCTATTGTGAAAGTGCTAAACAATTGTGGGAAACTCTTAAAAAGGTGTATGGAAATCTCTCAAACCTTAGCCGAATCTATGAGGTTAAGAAGGCCATTAATGACCTTAGTCAAGAGGGTATGAAGTTCACTCAATGGTTTGGAAAGTATAGGTCGCTTTGGGCCGAGCTTGAAATGCTTAGGCCGCCAACGGTGGATCCAAGGGTATTGGGAGAAAGACTTGAACAAGACAAGGTCTTTGGAATTTTAATGAACCTAAACCCAGCCTATGGTGACCTAATCCGCCACTTGCTTCGCCAAGATAAGCTCCCAAGCCTTGAAGAGGTGTGTGGCTACATTCAAAGGGAACAAGGCTCAAGAAGCCTTCTCGGTGGAAAGGAGGAACTTGCTATTGCTAACAAAGCCTCTTACCGCCAAGATGAAAGAAAGACCTTTGTGTGTGACCACTGCAAGCGTAATGGACACACCAAGGATCGTTGCTGGACCTTACACCCTCACCTCAAGCCAACAAAACCGTGGGACAAGCCAAAGGCACATATTGCTCAAGAAGAAACCGGAACAAAAGGGATCGGATCAAGTAATGTACAGCCGGCTGTAGGAGGATCTATGGCAGCTAATCATGACGAGTATGTGAGGAGGGCGGATCTTGAAGAACTCATAAAATCAATTAATGCCTTAAAGGAATCCGGTAACTCATTTCTTGCTTCCAAAATCTCTAGGTCGCTAGTTGTAGATTCCGGAGCAACTCACCATATGATTAGCAATGTCAATCTTCTTGAGGATATAAAATCAACCCTAGGATGTGTTAGTATAGCTGATGGTAAAAAGGTTCCAATTAAAGGGATTGGTAGCTTGAAACTTTTTGATAGAAAGTCTAAAGCGTTTTATATGCCCAATTTCAAATCGAACTTGTTAAGTGTGAACAAGGCTGTGAAAGACTTAAATTGCAAGGCTATATTTGATTCTAACAAAGTGTATTTTCAGGATATTGAGACCGGTAGAGTTCTTGGAGAAGGGAGTATCAAAAATGGATTGTATCTTCTAGACGATATCAAGAGTAATCTGAGTTTATCTTTAGTTGCAAACCATTCAAGTTCTAGTTGTTTTAAGGCTTTAAATTCCTGTAGCAATATTGACAATGATGCATTATGGCATGCCCGTTTGGGACATCCTCATTCTAAAGCATTAAGTTTATTATGTCCAAGTATTTCTTTCAAAAACGATAATTGTGAGGCTTGCATACTTGGGAAACATTGCAAAACGGTGTTTCCTAAGTCGTTAACCATATATGAAAAATGTTTTGATCTAGTTCATTCTGATGTTTGGTCATCTCCTTGTGCATCTAGAGAGAACCATAAATATTTTGTGACATTTATCGATGAAAAATCAAAATTTACTTGGATTACTTTAATTCCAAGTAAAGATAGGGTTTTTGGGGCCTTTACTAACTTTCAAACTTATATTTTGAATCAATATAGTACCAAAATTAAAATCCTAAGGAGGGATAATGGAGGAGAGTACACAAGCCATGCATTCCAAGCATTTCTTGCAACCCATGGAATAATTCACCAAACAACATGCCCTTATATTCCACAACAAAATGGTGTTGCGGAGAGGAAGAATAGGCATCTCATGGAGGTGGCAAGGTCTATGATGTTTCATAGACATGTCCCTAAAAGATTTTGGAGTGATGCGGTTGTCTCAGCTTGCTACTTGATTAACCGAACACCCACAAAAATTCTAGGCGACATGTCACAATTTGAGGTATTAACCAAGACTAAACCTACCATTGATCACCTTAGGGTATTTGGATGTGTGTGCTTTGTACTTGTTCCAGGTAAGCAAAGGAATAAGCTTGAGGCAACAAGTGTTAAGGGAATGTTCATTGGTTACTCGATAACTCAAAAAGGGTACAAATGTTATATTCCGGATACAAGACGTATTTTGATCTCTCGGGATGTGAAGTTCATGGAAGGAAAGGGTTACTATGATGACCAAAGGTGGGAGGACCTGCATGACCTCTCCAACAATGAGTCGGATAAAGCTCAAAGCCTTCGGTTGATTCTTACAAAATTGGGAATCACAGACAACCTCCAAGCTGCGGCAAGTGCACCAGTCGGAGCGTGGAACACGAGTGGCACGGAGGATGCGACTGGAGCGCAGGGCGCGGATCACGTGCAAGCCGAGATAGGCGTCCGACCTGCTCCTGGAACGCAGAACTTGACTGACTTGGAATTAGTGACCGGGACAGAGGCCACAAGTGGGTTGCCAGCCACGATCAGCGCCCCTCTACCCGCGATCAACGACTCGATCATCGATGAGTCTCCCGGTGTTGACTTGTCAAGAGACACACTCAAAGATCTCGAGCCGCCTTCTCAAAGACCATGATGGAGCACGAGGGCACTAAAACCTTCAAAGTGGGTTAACCCAAGCATGTACTACAACAATATGGCCGTCGAACACCCATATCAAGGTGTATGTGATCTCTCGGGTATTCCGGAAGCACACTATGCATTTCTTACTCAACTGGACCAGACATTTATACCAAAGACCTATGAGGAGGCTAAGAAGGATAAGGTATGGCGTGATGCGATCACAAGTGAACATGAAGCCATGATTCGGAACCATACATGGGACGAAGCGGAATTACCCCCAGGTAAGCATGCCGTGAGCTCTCGATGGATCTTTACCATTAAATACAACATTGATGGACTATTGATCGCCACAAATCAAGACTCGTAGCTCGTGGGTTCACTCAAACCTATGGTAAAGATTATCATGATATATTTGCTCCGGTTGCGAAACTACACACGGTACGTGTTGTCTTATCTTTAACAACTAATGTTGATTGGGAATTATGGCAAATGGATGTCAAGAATGCATTCCTCCAAGGGGAGCTTGAAGATGAGGTCCATATGCAACCACCACCGGGACTTGAACACATTGTCTCACCGGGAAAGGTATTGCGTCTTTGGAAAGCTATCTACGGTCTTAAACAATCCCCAAGAGCTTGGTATCACAAACTTAGTCACACATTGCGAGATCATGGATTCCACAAATCCGAGGCCGACCACACCTTATTCACATGCCGAGGTATGAATGGTATTGTAGTTGTTCTTGTGTATGTTGATGATATCATTATCACCGGCAATGACAAGAATGGAATCCAAGGTATCAAATCTCATCTCAAGCATGTGTTTGATATTAAAGATTTGGGTGAGATGAAATACTTTCTTGGGATTGAAGTATGGAGATCCAATGAAGGACTCCTACTATCTCAAAGAAAGTATACACGTGATCTCCTTCTTGAGTGTGATGTACGTACTCGGATCACCAAAACACCACTTGAAGATGCCTACAAAGCAACGTGCAAGGGGGAGTATGATGAGGAGGATCCATTTGAAGATGTAAGCCTATATAGGAAGATGGTGGGAAAGTTGATCTATCTCACCATCACAAGACCGGATATAAGTTTTGCGGTGAATCAAGCTAGCCAACATATGCAAGCACCAAAGAGGCATCATTGGGACATGGTAACTCGGATCCTTAGATACCTTAAAGGAACCACGGATCAAGGCATATGGATGGGACGAAATCAAAGCACAACATTGGTAGGATATTGTGATGCCGATTAGGCCGGAGATAGACAAGACCGAAAGTCAACAACTGGGTATTGCACGTTCCTTGGAGGCAACCTAGTAACTTGGAAGAGCAAGAAGCAAAAGGTGGTGTCTTGTTCAAGTGCCTAAGCCGAATATAGAGCAATGAGAAAACTCACGGATGAACTCATTTGGTTGAAGGCATTACTCAAGGACTTAGGAGTGGAGCAACAAGAACCAATTACAAGGCATTGTGATAACCAAGCGGCAATCCATATTGCATCCAACTCGGTATTCCATGAAAGGACCAAGTACATTGAAGTTGATTGCCACAAGGTCCGAGAAAAAGTGGAACAATGAGTGATCTTGCCATGCTACACTAAGAGTTCGGATCAACTTGCGGATATCTTTACCAAAGCAGCAAGTCCTAAGGTATGTGAGTTTATTCACGCGAAGCTTGGACTTGTGAACACATTCAAGCCGTAATGATGAACCACACTCTTTTTCCCTTAAGTCGGTTTTATCCCATTGGGTTTTCCACTAAGGTTTTTAATGAGGTGGGGAGTTATAACTTCAAGCTTGACCTTAATGAAGTACATTGCGGATTCAAGCTTGAGGGGGAGTGTTGAACAATGGCTTCGAAGACAAGCAACTCTTGCTTGTAGAAGAAGCAATTGACACCACACAACCTAATCGAACCAACTAGACTCTAAGGTTGTAGTTGGGATCTAAACAAGTGGTTATGATGGTTCAAAGTCACATGACCCTCCTAGGAAAGAGCAAAGAGCCGTTGGAACCAAAGGGGAAATGTTTCCCCTTTGCCTTTTGTAAAGCTTAGTAACATAATTAGTAATGTTTTGGTATGTGTATAGCCAAGTATATTGATGTATAGGATAGTCTTCTTCTATATAAATAAGCTGTAAATCCTCTTGTAAATTTAAAGAGAATAAAAATCTCTTCCTTCATAATCTCCTAATCTCTTCTCTAATCTCTACAAAACTCTCTCTTAACTCTATAAATCTCACAATAAGTGTGTTGGGATTTCAATCAGGAACACTCCCTATCCGGTACTTCCTCTATTCTACCGCAGACTGAGAGCAGCTGAATACTCTCCATTGCTCGATATGATTCGATCCCGGGTTTTAACATGGTTAGCTAAAATGTTTTACCTTGCAGGAAGAGCCCAACTAATTAGTTCTGTAATCTATAGTCTGGTTAATATCTGGTGTTCAACCTTCTCTCTTCCTAAGTGCTGCTTGAAGAAGATTCAGGGAATTTGTAATACATGCTCATGGGGTGGAAAGCTTGCTAGGAGATGTGCTACTAAAGTTGCATGGAAGGACATTTGTCTCCCTAAGGAGGAAGGAGGTCTTGGCTTTCGAGACTTATTATTATGGAAGAAAACACTGCAGCTAAAACTGATCTGGTTGTTGTACACATCCGCTTGTTCTCTCGCATGGACCAGGATGCACATGCGTATTCTCTGTAATTATTACTCAAGATACTCTCTAGTTCTATATATACTCTTGTAATCACTTTCTTATTATTATTTTATCAATCAATACAATCTTTTAGTTCTTTCGTTTTTGGATTCTTTCGGTTATAAAATATGTGATAACTAATATATTTCGATTAAAATTTGATTTAGTTTTGAATTCAAATAGATAGAATTGAATTAGACCCAAAATAATATTGATTCGACTATAAATAGTTACTTGTAAATCTAAAAATTTATGATTACGTGTAACTAAATAGTTTACCAAAATATTTTATAGTACAAATTAGTTTCAGTTCTTATTTTATTTTGTTCGGTTTTTGATATATATTGGAACCGAAAACTTCTTTACTAGGATTTAAAACCATACTGAATACATGTTTTCAGTTCATATTTAGTTTCTGAATCTTATGTCCAAACGAATTTAAACCCTAATTTCTCTACATCATGCAATCAGTATCACAAAAAAGTATCATTTCCAACAAAAAGAAACTTCAAAAAATTTCGATGAATTTCTGAAAAACTAATATGAAAGTCGAGTAAGACTTTGCTAATTGTAATGACGAGAAAAACTCCAAATTATATATGTATCAGAGTTAATTTTTGAAGAGTTCAAATCTACTTAAAATGGAAAATTTACACTTTAAATATATTACTACCAACTGTTGATCCCTAGCTAACACCGAAAACTTTTTGGGACAAAGATTTAAATATGGTTTATCACGATAAAATAATTTAAATTTTATGTCCATTGCAATTAGCAAGGATGGCAAAAATGTTTACAATGACTGACTTGATTAATGCTCATATAATCGGATATGAAGCTTCACTTAACATTTAGGTATCTTGTATATAAATGTTTTCATTATAGCTCATATGTAATTATATAGCCAAACAATTGTCCAATCAAAAATTCCACTAGAATATTCGCATTCACGATGGCCAAGCAAATTCTAAAGTAAGTCCTTAATTTGTACGTACTCTTGTTCAGTGGGTACGAATTTATCTTTATCTCTGTCGGCAAAAACTGTGAGTACAATCCTTCAAAATTATCAATAGTGGACGACTTTTCGGTACAAATAATTACAATTAACATAACAATTCCAATAGTTGAAATAAATATTCAAACATAAAATAAATATCAAACTATTTTTATGAAAGCTGCGTATATATCCGATCAATTGGGTAAATTTTTCAAATGAAACATGACGAGATTCAAACTCACCAACTTATATCTAACTAAAACAAAAATAAATCAATTAAATAACTTGTTTTTTTGGTATTAGTCAAAATTATTAATTCGTAAAACCTATACATATATACATAAGGTATTTAGTTTAACATTTAAATTATTTTTTATTAAAAAGAGCATGTACATTTCAAAACTATTTACATTAATCCATCAATAGATCATTAGGGCATAACGTAACACGTATACATTCTCTTATACTTATCTCCTTACTATGTGATAATTTACTGTAACTTTAGTTTTATTATAAAAACTTACTATTCTGTGTGTTCGAATACAGACAATATTTTTTTTACTTTGTTGTCATTCTCTCCTCCTCCTCGACTTCTATAAATAGAGGCCATACAGAATAACATTTTATTCATATCACTAGTTCTTCCATACAAAGAAAGAGTTATAAAAAGATAAGAAAATGGCTTCTAAAGCTTTGATTCTGTTGGGTCTCTTTGCAGTTCTTCTCGTCGTCTCTGAAGTGGCCGCGGCTGGTAAGTAAACTTACTCTATACATTTCAATCTAACTTCTTTCATTAATAAACGTTCGTGAGTCTAATCGAGATCTCAACTAAGGAACTCTTTTGATAAATTTATCTAACTATATATATATATATATTAATATCATCTGTATTTATTTGGACCTAATTAATTAGTACTAAAGTCTAAGCACACAAACACGCTTTACTTAAGTGATGTTGAATCCAATAACTATTTAGAATTTTTGTCCGAATTTAATAGAATGTGTAACGTGTATATACTTGATATCAACATCTATGTTGTATAACTGTTTCTAAAACCAAAAAAAAAAACTAAAGACCTGAATTTATGTACTCATTTCAGTAAGTTGTTAGCGTAAACAAAAACTTATGAAATCGAGAAGAGGATACACATTTGCACGTGGCTAACGATATCTATGAAATAATGTTTTGGTTTGGGCAAGGTATGGAGAAGCCAGAGAGTGAGAAAACAGTTCAACCTGAAGTTTACGGCCACGAAGGAGGAGGATATGGTGGAGAAGGTGGAGGAGGAGGAGGATACGGTGGAGGAGGAGGAGGATACGGTGGACGAGGAGGAGGAGGATACGGTGGAGGAGGAGGATATAGAGGAGGACACGGCCACGGAGGTCATGAAGGTAGAGGACGCCATGGACTTAACGAAGATGTTGAAGCTAAGCCAGGTGTCTAATAGTATATATAATATGTTCGACCACCATGCATGATTGCATCTAAATATATACTTGTATGCAATAAATAAATTATGGTGTGTTTGGTTTGAATTGTAATCTGTGCTGTTTGCATAATAAAATCGGTTTGGTGTAACAATGTTATCTGGAAAATTTTATACCGAATGTTTGTCTAACACTTGAGACTCGAGTTTTCAAAAAAAAACCAACACTTATAAAGTTCACTAAACATACCAAAGTTCCATAAAGAATTTACTAAAGCAAAAATGCAAGTAGCTACATAGCCAACCAAGGAGCCTTGGTACAGTGATAAATTCCAAGTGTGAGATTTCTGTTTCAAGTCATACTCTCTCAAGTTCTGAATCTCTTTTACATATTTAACTTCTCTTTTCTTTAAGCAGATCCTTGATCCATGGTCGATTACCTCGGTCTGCTTGATAAGAAGGTTTTCATCATCCGTCTGTGATGGTTCAATATGCAATAACTCTTCAAGTTCTTCTTTCGAAACTTTGATCTCCATTATGCATGGACTCTGATTTTGAATTTTCAAAATCCACCTTATCTGATTTTAAAATCTTATAGTCTTACCTTTTTAATCTTTAAAAGAGTTTCTAAATCCATCAAAATAACACCTCCAATAAAATCCTCAAATGTGTATTGCAAATCTAACTCAAATACTACAAGAAAACAAAAAAATTGCGATGAAAAAACTTTATTGCAAAATTGTTTCGCCTATGCAACACGTATGCGAGGAATTAAAAGACATTAAAAATGCGTCGCAATCTTGCGACACAATGAAGACTCACAAATTTGCGGTATCTTTGTGATGTTTTTGCAGCGTGTTTGCGAGGTAGATAATAACCTCGCAAATCCTTAGTAATATTGCGTTGGTTTTGCGACGCTCTTCTCTCTTGCAAAGTTGCAAATCTTTTGTAGTGGATGTGTGATGCTTTTGCAATATACCTAAACGCCACAGCAGCTCCACAACAAATTTTCCATTTTCTCTATAAAGAATCCACCATGAGATTGTATTTTACACTAAACCATAAACACAATTTCGAGAAAAAAAAGTTCGGAAAAAAATAAAATAAATGAAGTCGGAACATTAAATGTCCGTATTACGATGGTAGATGTATAATCAAAAATATATGGATACTCGAGAAGTTACAAAAGAGTTTCAAGATGGGTTGCGAGCATTCATAAACAAGGCGGCTAATAACCCATTTACTCCGAATGACGGTAACATCTTTTGTCCATGTCTAAGTGTGGGAACACCAAATATTTGAATATCGATATGGTGAAAAGACATGTATATAATAGAAGATTTACCAAACTATTATGTCTAGTTTTCACATGGGGAGGGGTATAGTATATGGTGCGGAAAGTAGTAGTACAAGTGCTAGTATTGATGATCAACCTAGTCATAATGCTAATTACAATTGTGGCGGAAATATGTTTAAAAATTATGATCATCTACAAGGAAATATGTATTATATATGGTTATATATGTATATCGTGGGTCTATTCCTGTTATCAATGAAAATACTACTGAAGAACCAACGCTGAAGCAAAACAATTTTATGATATGCTAGATGCTGCAAATCAACTTATTTATGAGGGATGCAGAGAGGTTTTATCTAAACTTGTTATTAGTATCTACATTGATGTCTATTAAAAATGAAGAAAACATAACTGAGAGAAGTATGAACCAATTAGCATATACAATTAAAATGTATTTGCTAAAAGATAATAATTCTGTTGGGAGTTATTATAAAATGCAGAGGTTAGTTGCCGGTCTTGTGTTACCATCATAAATTCAATTGCATGATTTTCTGGAAAGATGATGATAAGTTGCAGGAATGTCGATTATGTGGGAAGTCGAGATATCAAGCAATAGGTGGAAGGACTCTTGTACCCCCCTAATGTTGTTAAATAAATGACTGTAGACGAATTTCTGAACAATCCCACAAATAAATACCTTCCTAATCTCGATCCAAACCGTCCGCCAGAAATACTTTGGTATGTTTATTAACTTCTATTTTTTTAAAAAAATTTATTATTACAAATTATTAAATTTTGTTTGGTTTAAAATTGTTAGGTTTGATGGTGACGACAAGGTGACGACAAGTTGGCGACTTCAGTCTAAGAAATCTTTGAAAGGGCATGCTAATTTCACACAATTCTTGAACTACATTGTTGATAGATGGTTCAAAATCTTTGCACTAATTTTTTCGTTTTATTTAGTTTTTTTTTCTGTTATCTATGATTTATGGTAACATTTTCTTTTGTAGCAACATTACCAGTGGAATTCTTCTATTACTGGGAAAGTTTGCATGCAATTTGAGGCTGTTTCGAAGAGGCACCTTGGGGATCAAGTAGGACGGTTGAAGAGTAAATGGAAGGTATACGGAAATGATGCATTGTCCATTGGTTCAGAACTGATGATTGGAAAGGTCTTGTTCGATTTTGGGAAGATCCCAAGTCAAAGATTAAAAGCACTAGCTGTCAAGCAACACGATTGTTTGATCCTTATGGTGACGATCCACACAAGCATTGCTCGGGACAAATTTTTTTTAAAGGTCAAGCCCGCAAAACTGAAAGTGTTTCAAATTTCATGTATTAAAAATATATTATAAAATTTAATTTTATTAAATATATATATTTTATATATTTAGTAAGAGAAAGAAAGGTATAATATATTATAACAATAAAAAGAAGGAATAATTCATAAAAGAATGATGTAAATTTTGCCTACCAACACTATCTAATAATATAGAGTAATTAGATATGCTCTGGGAGATAATAAAAGAGAAGATTTGTTGAAGCATACGTGCGCACTCACCTTGATATTTTCAAGACTCTTTACCAGACTTACGCAATCTTACGGTGAAGAGAGCTCTTCTTTTGTATATTTTCTATTTATATTTATTACAATAACATATAAATATATTTTTTGTTAATTAGGTGACTCCCCGTAAAAAAAAAAAAAAGATTGTTTGGATTGCGAGTAACGCTTATAGAAAAATTGACTTTTTTTGCAGGGATGTCGCAAATGACCATTTACAAAACAATTGCAAGGTTATTTACCATCGCAAATCACCTTATTTCTTGTAGGGAAAATAATAAAATTGTACTAAAGATTTCAATATGCAGTGAAATTTATTCCCAAATTTACTCAAATTCATTATTTACATTAAACCTATTCAAATTCATTATAAAATTAAATTTGCATGTAAATCGTTAACTTATATAACAGAACTGCACATAATTTTGATTATAAAAAAAATTAAATTCATAACTCAAATTCAATCATTAACATACATAATTTTGATAAAAAGATTAAAGTAAATATTTTTTTTCAGTAAGGCTTATAAAATTCAATTCATAACTCAGTCTCAAGTTAATTTAAATTTTTTATCCATATATTATAGGATATAATCAAATTCCAAATAACTAAATTGGTAGAATATATAATCACTAAATTGCAAAGAGCTCATACTTCAAAGTAAATGTTTGAAAACACATTTTTACTAAAATTTCTAAATTACATGATCTTTCTAATAACCCGGCCGACCATTAGCTTTACTGTCAACATCACTTAGCCATCGTTATTGACTTATTTGTCTTTGAAAATTTGGACTGATCCCTAACAATCAATTTCACTGATTGAGATTCTAACAATTGCATGGTCTTGGTTTCATGAACTTTTTCTTTTCTAACACAAATTAGTCCAACCTTCACGTCTTGTAATTTACAGACCCGAGATTCTACATATTTACTACTCTTTATGTCTTAAACTATAATATATTTTACAAAAAATTGTTCCATTCTATTAAATATTTTACATGTTTTCGATGCAAAATTTAATATATCTATATTCTTAAAATTATCAAAATTCTGCAGTAGCTTTTATAATTGGTTGATAACTAATACATATTGTTTTAAAAAATATTAAATTATATTAATAACTGTATTTTTGGATTAAAAATTTATATTTTGAAATAAAAGAATATGATTTAAAAAAATGACAATAGCAAATGGCTATTAGTATAGTTGCCGGAGGTAAATCCATTTAAGACAGCTCATTTGCATATCATGGACCGAGTCCTCCCTCGGCTTACATTATGTAGGAATTTAGCTAATTAGTCGGTCAGTTGTGGTCCAATATAATTTGCCGTTGACAAAAAAAGAAAGAAAATGACAATATGTCTTTTATCAAAAAAAAAGAGAAAAATGAAAGTTAAGGGTAACTAAACTAAATCTTTTCTGTTTTAGTACATAACTTTCAAAACAGTATTTTTATCATATAAAATAATTTTATTATAGTATACTCTAATGGGATAACTGAAACATTGATTTTTAATGATTTGATTTTAAGTAAAAATTCATATGTTATTCAAACACGAATTTTTAAAAATCATCTAAAATCTAGTGTTATTGAACTAATCATTTTTAAAAACTCAATCAAATCTATTATTATTGAAAAGATATAAGAGTACTATTTTAAGTGATTCTATGAGATTTTAAATTTATTTAATAATTTCTTTAGTTAAAAACACAATCTTTCAAAGGATTCTGGTACTCTTAGGTATTTTCCAGTCTCCCTTTCCTTATGAATACCTAGGGAGTTTTTCACCATTGTTTTTGTTGCATTCAACGTCTTTTTGAAAAATAGATGGACAATTTTTCCTTGTTTATTTTCTGTCCAGACACAATTTCATATCTTCTTAGAATCAGTGCGATTTCACTGCAATTTTTTTTATGTTGACTTGAAAAAAAATATTGTACCATATGCAAATAATAGGTGATTTAGTAAAGGGCTCTACTTTTATTCCTTGTAGTTTCTTTGATTTTGGTGCTTCTCGGTATAAGCCGGATAAAGTTTCACTATATAGGATGAATAGGTAAGGAGATAGGGGATCTATGATGTTCCTCATATTTTGTCGATTTTGATCTCATTATTACAGTTATATTTGGGAGATTCATCTATGTTTTATTGAGATTTCATGTCAAAAACGCTTAGAGTTGGAATCATGTTTGAAGGTGTACTTTGGAGAGGTTTGAAGCATTTTCCGGCATTCTCCACGAAAGGAAGGACCGATCGATCTACCAAGGATCGGTCGATCAATGATCTGAAAGGATTATGCATACGATCCGAAGAACGACTTGGTTTTTGAGAAGATCGATTCATCATCCAAAAGATCAATCGATCAACCAAGCATCGATCGATCGATCAACCAAGGATCGATCGATCAAAACCTTTCGCAGAAACCTAATTTCGCAATTTTCAGCTCTTGTTTTGGGCCCTATAAATACTATTTTTCTATTTTTATTTGAGAGCCGTCTTTGAGTTGAGGGAGATCGAATTTTACAGAGTTTTAAGAGTTTGTAAGCTAGGAAGAAGATCTCTTCATACTTGAGAAGAATTTCTTAATCCTCTTTATTTCTTTTAATGCAATTTCAGTTTCAGTTCATCATGACTTGGCCAATTTGTTGTTCTATGTCTGAGTAGATCTTAGATCGGATCTAGGGATTCTAGGGTTTTAGAATTCACTGTTGGGGAACAAATAAGATTGATGAATAGATGATTTTCCTTCTAATACTTGAGTCTAATGCATGGATTAGCCGGATCACCTAGTCGATGATTTTAGGTTGTTAACTTTCCAGAAGATTGTTAATAACTAGAACTAGATTAGAAGAGCAATTCCTTCACTATTAACGAGCGTTTATGCTAGGTTGGATTAAGGGTAATTGAACCTAAACGATAAAGCCTATCTGTAATCTTAAACCAATGAGAGTTAGAACCTTTAGGTTATTAATAGAGGGGTAAATTCAATGAGAGTTGGTTTACCTTTATTTATGTTCAAGCCGAGAATAAGATCAGAGTAGTTCCTGAATAGTTTCCCTGACAAGAATTCTAACTCCCGAATGAATACCCGACATCCGATTACTTTAGTTATTTAATTACATTCACATTAAAATTGTTAGAATTCACTTCCCTCATTCGATTGATATAGCTTGCGATTCAATAGATATTGAGAGTGTAACTTGGTTCTCTAAGGAATTTGAACCCTAAGTACTATTATGTTTGATGTGCACTTGCAGTAGGATATAAGGTTAAAACTCGTATTATCAACCTCTTTGTCTAATTTCTCTTATGGGGGTTACGCCACCTTGGACCAGCCTGTTAATTAGAAATGTTTATAAGACTTTTGATACACTAGTCATTATCCAACCAATTAACCTTGTATGGAAACCTATTTTAGATAGAACCTTGTTAATGAATTTCCACTCCAGTGAATCGTACGCATTTGTCATGTTGGTCTTTACTGATATGGCTCCTTGCTTTGATGCTGTAAATATTTTTAGGTAATGTATCATTTCATGTGTTATCATCACATTGTTAGATATTGCTCTATTGGCAACAAAGGCTGATTGATTCTCCGATATTAGGTCTGGTAGTAAAGGTTTTAGTCTTCTAGCAAGAAGCTTCGCAATGATTTTGTAGTATGTGCTGCACAGGGTGATATGTATGTAATCTGCTACAAATTTTGGGATTAAAACCTTTGGGATTAGTCGAATCTGCGTTTTGTTTATTAATTTGTAGCTCAAATAATACTAATTGATTTGAAAATAATATATTTGATTTAAAGTAATGATGTGATTTATGTTGGACCTTTAAATTGAATGAGAAATAGAAGTCACAATAGTTCTCTTTGAACTTTGCAATTATTATCGTTACAAATTTATACCTTCCGAATCTTTTTTATTAATGAGAATTATTTCATAATTATGTGAAATGATTGCAAAAGATTTGTCAAGTTGACTCTGTATAGTATTTTTATCTCTTGATCAAGGTAACACACAAACAGCCCCATTTTCTTTTCCTCTCACTCACAATATTTTATCAAGAGGGCACATAGTAGTATTTTTGGTTCATAGATTCTACAAAAGAGTGAAGTTTTCTGGTCTAATCATGATTGTATCATGGTATTCAAAAATTCTCTTTGAATCAGGAGAAAACGTTTTACTTTTAGGTTATTAAGTTTTTAGTTTCAAAATATTTTACATAAATTATTTTTTTAATTATTGGTTGATGTTGATTTTATTATAATGTGTGGTGATAAGTTATTGAACTTTACAATTACTAGTAATTAACTTGTGCATCTAGTATGTGTAACATCCATCCACAAGAAATGACACATGATTTTGACTGGTACCATCCAAAGGCTCATTTGTAAAAGATATGGTTTTTCTATTATGAATCAGTATTTTATTTGAAATCAGTGATTGAAATAGACATTTAATAATAATTTTTCAAACAGTTATTTGGATTTGTTGATGGATGCTACATTATTCAACTGTTACAATTTCATTAATCAGTTCAATATTCAAAAAGAAATATTTATTACAAACTTATTTTTTACTAACAGCTATTTCTAGTTTTCTTGTTTTCTACCTTTTTGTTTTTGTTTTTGGTTAAAAAACTTCTACGGTGTTTGTTTCGCGACTACTCATTTTTGTTTGGACCGCTTTGTATAGAGAAGTCACTAACTATATCTATTTAATTTTACAAGATGTATAAATATTGGCTATCTAACCCGTGAACCTATATTATTGATTCATCAAACTCATATTTATACATAAGCTTAACAATTTAATCCTAAACCTACAAATAAATAATGTTATTCGGTCCATGCTATTGATTCAATTCAACTAAAAGCTTGATCTACAATTTTCTTTTGTTAATATTAGATTATAACTAATTGTTCATTAGCCAATTTTCTATAAAATATAGAAAATAAAATTTGATATTTGGATATGTTTTAATGAATTTATCATCTGCCATTAAATTAAAAATACATTAAAATTTGATCTATAATTTAAAAGATAAAATAGTTGATATAATATATATGTATATTATATACCAACAAATTTTAAATAGTCATGGATTAATTAGACAAGCTATGACTAGGTTCACGGTTCCGTCAACAACCATGAAGAAAAAAATAGTACTTATTTTACCTATATCCGATAAGTCTTTGTTTTTGTATTTTTTATCAAACCAAATGCTTCTGATAAACTTATATTAGATTAAAAATCAGAAAACATAATAGCATAAACGATAAGAAAATAAGTACAAAGCCTAATCCAGTACACCACAAAGCATAAAACTTTTGGATAGGAAGTGGAATCTAGCTCACAAATCTTTAGAAAATCTGGAAACATTTCTATTTTGTTGCCACAAGAATCTTTCAAACAATAAATTACCCTTTGAAACAAATGTTTTGAGACTTGAACACTGTTCATCGAGACATGAAAAATTCGATAACCAAATATCTCTCGAAAGAAAATGAGATGAGTATCCTGAAAACATGACAATTTGCAACCAAAGATTTTTATGTAATTTTAGATTATTATCAATTTTTTGACTAGTTTTTATAGAAAATATGTTAACAAATTATTTTTTGACCAATTTTACAATTTGTTGTCGAAATTTAATTCTTTTCTAGTAGTAATAGTTTTATCATATGACTCGGATTCATACACTTTCACATAAAAAACTTGGAAATTCTACATATTTAAGCGCTGAAATGAATTTGTTTTCTTGGTCAAAATTCTGAATCCTTTGAAAAAGATGAAAAAGATTTTTGATGTATTTTAGATACATTTTTAATGATTTTTCGTTAGAACTCCGACAGCTTTCCAATAGATTTCAGATAAATATTTTATGATTGTCCAATCTGTCTAAAATTTCTGATGGAATATTTTCTTTCTTGTATCTGTTAGATTTCATCGAAACCCCGTTTGATGTTTCAACAGATTTTTTTTCGTCGGAAAATTCATTGGAAAATGTCGTGCTTCATTCAATATTTTATTAGCCATGCAGTTTCAGCTTGTAGAAAGTAGAACTAGTGTTGTTTTAGATTGTATATATAAACTATAATTGAGTGAGAACAAAGTCGCAAAAGATAAAACTAAATAGTATATTGAGAAAAGTTATTTTAGTTAGACATTAAAATAGTATTACCAGAAAAAAAAACTCACTTTAAATAACTTTTGTAGATCTTTTAATGGCAGCCCCTCAATCAACTATATAGCCAAATACTTTTTCAATCAAAAATTTCATTAAAATACTTGTAAATCTTGCAGCCTTTAAAGTAAATCTTTAGTAGTTTCTACGTTCCAGCTCCTTTATGCTCTACTTAACATATAAAATTACAACGTATAAATTATTTATATAAAATTTTAAACTATAATTATCTAAGAAAATTTTAACTAATTAAATTGTGACATATGTCCAATTTTAAAATGAGATATTCTTGAAAAGTCTCATAAAAAAATATTTCAAATGGGAGACTCATAATTGAGTATCAGACAATTTTCAATAATATTTTATATTATTTAATTGTGTAATACTAGGTGTAATATTCCAATGGAGATGTTCTTAGTCTTGTTTGGTGGATATAGATTTGTCTTTATTACTGTCGACAGAAATTAGGAGAATAATCTTTAACAATATATCAATAGTGGACGACTTTTCGGTCCAAATGTTTACAAATTTACAATAACATAATAATCCAATACTCTAGGTTAAAAATACATAAAAAATCTAGTATGTTAATAATTATAATCAAATAAAAGAATTCTGAATAAGTGCAACTCACGAATGCGGCTGCGTTTATAAGCGAAACGGAAAACTAGTGGAGTCGTTGTCACTTGAGATTTTCTTTTTTTATTCATGAAAAGATTACCATATATTTACAATATTCATATTCATTTATAACAAGAATCAAAATTTGAAAAATTGTTCGTCAGCTATACAACGTAAGATACATTATATGGCTATATATATACTGAAGAAATCGTTTTCTACACGATTTTTTAATTAATGTATATATGTATATATGCTGATGACGTATACAGACTTACATGTCAAACTTAACATTTTGAGCTAATTACATGTATATTTAGTTCTCTTACATATATTGATGTAGTTATTATCTTACTAGATTTTTTAACATACCACTTTCCATCGAATTAGAGAGTAATCTTAAAACTTATACTGGGAACCAAGAGTTTTAGATTAATGAAACTGTGATAATCGACTTCAACTTGTTAATTTATTGAATATGTTTTATCCGTTTGTGGAATACAATATGAATAGCAACTTGACTATCACAAAATATTTGAACGGGTTGCAAATAGCTCTAGTCATTCGATTATTCATTTCGGTTATGAAAAATATAGTAACCATTAGTTATCGACTAAAATGAGGTATAATTTCCGTTCGATTCCAGTTCTAAAGAAGTGAAACTGAATTACTCTTGAGATAATATTGGTTTGATTCTGAAAGATTATTCTTAAAAAAAACCAAATACCCAAAAAAATATGGTTACTTGTAATCAAAATGTTTTTAATACTAACTAGTTTTTAGTTTTCGGAACCAAACCAAAAATCAAAATTCCCTAAATATTAGTACTAAACTTAAGTTTCTGGTTTAGTTCGGTTTTATTTTTTGGTTCAATTATTATTAGCTGTAAAAGATTTTGTCTTAAATTCGTTTAAAGTATTTTGTCCCTAATTAGTTGTAAAATATGGTGTCTCTAATTCGTTGTTAACTTTCAGAGTTGTAAAATTATTGTAAACATAGCGATTTTACTTCGCTTCAACGTTTACAACGTGTTCACGTTGTTTTTGTTAACAACGAATTTACAAAGCGTTTCGTATTTTACAAGGCAATTACAACTCCACCTTTACGACATAATAACATCGAAAATGGAGAGTTGTTAACTTTACAACGATTTATTTATTACGACGATCAGGATACGACGAAATAGACTTTGTCCTTAATTCATTGTAAACGGAGGTTAACAACGAATTAGGGACGAAATTCGGAGTTGTAAACTGTGTATATTCTTATAGTGCCAGTGCTAGTTGCAAACTAAAGCGACCAAAATTACTCACGTACCGATATTAACAGCCAGAGAAAATTCACTCATCAGTGAGTCCATTGCTATAAAAAAATTATTTGGTGTATGTTTGTTAAATTAAAGTATATGTTTGTTAAAAAAAAATGATTTGGTGTAACGGTGTTATTTTCTTATCTGACACGTGGTTGGAGAAAACACAAAAGAGGAAAATTGGACAACGCGTGTTTTATCTAATACTTCACACTCTCGAGTTTCCACATACACCTAAACTTATAAAGTTCACTAAGCATGCCAAAGTTCTATAAATAATTACCAAAGCAAGAACAAAAGTCTCATAGAAGAAAATGTAAGAATAGGGTCGACTGAGAAGGAAGAAGTAGTTGTAAAAATTTTGGCTTCTAAAACTAATTGATAATAAATAGAAAAACTTAAATTTCATTTATAATAGAATAGATTCTCCATCCTTATATTCTTGATGAAATAACGAAACCAAAAGTTATATAAAAGAAAAAGAAATAAATTATCCAAAAATGAGATATTGTAATCATGTGACGTAAAAAAATCAAAAACGAACTATTAACCTGAAGTTTAAAAACATTTGAATTTATATTTGATATATTATATTTGTATTACTTACCACAAATTATTTGAACCAATGCAATTTTATTTCTTCTAGAAAATCAGAAAATTTCGGATAAAAAATGGGGTAAATCTGATTTCATTATCGTCAAAACCAACTTTGTGATTTGTTTGTCATTGTTAAACCTAAAAAATAATAAAAAAATAAATATTAATTTTTTATAACATAAATAAAATCTCAAAATATGATATTTGTTTTGGTTTGTACCATGTTGCGTTTCCAACGCATAGGATCTAAGTTCCAGCATTTTTTCTCGAATCCAACAATAAGTCATCAATCGACATTTGAGGACATGTTTCTGACCTTTGTGTACTGGTTCTAGAAGTGGTGTTTCAACGACGAAGAACTTTTGATTATGAATTCTCTTCATCGGTTTAAAACAATTTTTTTTTTTCTTTCTCATAATTAATAATGGGCCAATATGGGCTGAAACTTTTAGTTGGTTAGTAATTAACGTTTGAATGTTTTATAATTGATATATAAATTTTTGAATATAAACTTTATCTTGCAAAATTGATAAGAAATTATTGATATTATCGCGAGGTCAATATATAGCTTTATTTTATTGGCTATTTATTGACCAAATTATTTAACCATCAATATTCCATCTAAAAGTTAGTTATAAAGAAATTTAATTATTATTTTCTGACAAAATTTATTATTTGTCTAAAAATGATAACAAAATTTTGATATTTCATCCACTTTTGTTCTTTAGTCTTTAACTATTTAGTGACTAAACATATATTTCACTAAAAATTGACATAGATATTTTAACCAAATTTATAGTCAAAATATATTGGTCAAAACATTAATTGGTCAACAAAATAGTCCTAGTATTTTGATATTTTTTCGAAGTGTATTTCATCAAAAATACTTTGACAGACTAAATATATATATATCACTAAAAATTGATCAATTTTTGGTAATAATATTTTGTTAGTAAAAAAATTTGGTGAGTAAACTTTAATTCATCAAAAAATGAAAATAAAGTTTTGATAATATACCAACTTTTTTCTTGTAGAAATATTTTAATTATTTGGTAACCGAATATATATTTTATTAAAAATTGATTAATTTTTTATTATAATTAATTTGATGGAATTTTTGCTCAAATTTTCTGGTCAAAAATAACCATGGTTTTTTATAGTGATAAAGAATTGAGAAAACTAAAAGGCTACATAGTTAAATCTCTATTAATTAATAATGTTGGGATTACAGTAAAATAATATATTTTTATTAATTTTATAGAGATTATTTATTTATTGATATATTAATTGAAAAAAAATTCAATTTGAAACTATAAAATTATATTATATCATAAAAGTTTTTAGTATATATTAAGGTTATACTGTAATTAACTTTCCCATTCCCATGTATAAAGAATTAAGTTCAAACTCATGGGCTCAGCTAACAGATTCAGTAGTTCAGAATTGATTGCTTTGGGCCAAAAAGGTGTTTAAGAAAGAGTATCATGCACTAATGAGTATAAACATTTCATATGCTTTTATTGTAAAAAAGTTAATTGATAAAACCTTTTATGGAAATATTTTCAATTAGTGAATTCTAACTGACTGTATCATTGTAAATGGTATCTAACCTAGTGGCAGACGGTAAGTCCACTTAAGGCATTCGTAAT
>JAKUCM010000796.1:0-17977 GCA_023374145.1 Lepidium sativum | reverse complement strand
GATACTTTGGATTCCACATGCTGAGCAAGAGTGGAGCTTGACTTTGGATTTTTCCACTATGAGCTAAACGATCGATCGATCAACACCAAGATCGATCGATTGCAACTTTAGATAGGGAAAACTGCGCTCGATCCATTGACCGACTCCTCACGCCTGACGCGATCGACCACCATTCGTCTATGTCATGCGCACGATCTTCCAATTGCACGACCAAGCACTCAGAGATCGATCGAGCCATTTAAGGAGAAGTTGCGCACGATCCTTTGCACGATATGGAAGCTTCACGATCGAATGAAGAAAGGTTGATCGATCGAGCAATCTAAGGATCAATCGATCCAAGACTCTGCGAAGCGAAAAGAGAATTTCCTTATTTTGTACCAGTTTGGTTTTACTCTAGATTATGTTAAAAAAACACGTTTTTAGACACACTTTTAGAGAGAGAAAAAGGGGCAAACTCTTATTGTAATCTAGAGGAGAAGAATTGAGATCTCTACATCATTGGAGAAGATTCTTAAACCTCTATTGCATCTATTCTGAGTTTTGAATGAATTTCTTTACAATTGCTTGCTTGTTCTCTATTTCCATGTCAGAGTAGTTCATAGTCAAGTTTAGGGTATTCTAAGGATCTTAAGGGATTTAAGGATGAAGAACAAATAGGTCTCAATTATGGAATCTCAACCTAGAAACATGGTTAATGCTTAGGTTAGAGTAGCTAACTAATCTATGATCTCAGGTTACTTATTATCCCAGAAGTTTAATAAGAACCAAAACCTTTCTAGGTAAGCAACTCCTTCACTACCAACGAGAGTTGATGCTAGGTTGGGTTGTGGACACTGAGGAACTGTTAATACTGCATGGTTAGAACCCTAGAACCAACGAGAGTTAGGATCTCTAGGATCCAGACATAGTGATTATCGCTGCGAGAGTTTAGTCAATTGTTATTTTTTAGTTGAGAACGAAACTGATTTTGCCTGAATAGATTCCTCATCCTACCCTTGATTTCCTTATGAATCCCCTAGACTTGATACTTTAGATATTGTTTACATTAAATTTCCTAGTTACACTCGAATGCACTCAAAATACTCATCGACTTAGCTCTAGTTAAATAATCAAATCGTTAGTGTGGCAATTGGTTTTCGTGGATTCGATCCCTAAATACTATTACGTTTGGTGTGCACTTGCAGTAAGATATATGGTTAAAACTCGTTGTATCAATGGTGCAGTATCAACTTGAACAATTTCAGTCTTCGCAAGTGTTTGTGTACGTACAAGCTCATTGTTTTATGCATTATAAGCCACATCCAAGATCCTGGTCTTGCGGGTCACAGCTTCAAAGCGTCAAAGGTCGCCACTTCACATTCCCACCATGCACACGTATCCTCCTCACTGTCTTGTTACTTTATAGTTTGGACCTTTGGTGTTAGCTGGTTGCCTTCCAAGCTCATAACTTCAAACAGATGGCAATGTAGTTTATGTGATCAGTTTTGCTTAAGTCACGAAGTTATAAGAAAACAATGTGTTTCAAAATGTGGACACAATAATCTGTTTTTTGGTAATAGCATTATGGGAGGCAACCAAAACGAGAGAATATGACTAGCTCATGATTCATTCTAGATTCTTATCTAATCTTTCTGATTTAGCGGGAAAGTTCCAAAATTGAATCAGGAGAAGAAAAAGAAACTTACTTTCTCTTCTTCATCCACTTCTTCTGCTTACCACCAGTGGCATGTCTCTTGTGGATTGAATCACGAGAGATAACCTGCAAACTCAGAATCAACAATTCGTTAATACACGATCATGGAAGAAGAATTCTTCGACATTGATACTATAAAGTTAACACATCTTCGCCAGATATTGGATCAAAAAGAAGCGCAATATGAAAAATATCCATTTTTAGAAAACGCGTTGGTCCACGACACTCACATACAAGCTTTCAGAGGTTTATAAATGGCGCATGAGAAGATTAAAGAGCTTATATAGAGTTTATACTCTCCCAAATACAAACAAAACCCTGAATTTACAGGCTTGTCCTTATATGTATCGTTGGAAACACAAACGATTTGCAAATACAACCACACAATTATAAAAGTTTTGATTTTTATATCAATAATTTTAAAGAATCAGATTCTCGAGGATGAGAATTTAGTGACCAAAATAAGCGGGAGAATCCTCACTCCGATCATGGCTTTCGCTGTCTCGGTTCAGTCACATTTCGCCATCAAACCCTTACAAAGAAAGAATCCTAGTCCTCGTGCTCTCTGCTCGTGTTTTATGTCGAGGCCTCACTCATCTAACCTTCGTTTCAAGGAACGTACTTGCTTGGTTTCCAAGCCGGGCTTAGGCACTAGATACAAACATAAATTCCAGGTGAGGACAATAAAGATTCCAGATTTTGATTTCTCCTGAGGTTTCTAAGATGTTTGATTTCCCGGTTTATGGTCTAGGTCGGAGTTGGGACGGGAGAAGGGTTCACCGACGGTAAAGAAGTAGACGATTCGCTTGCTTCTGATGCACAAGAATCATTTACTTGGTCTTCTGTGATACTTCCGTGCGTTTTGATCTGTCTCGTTATTTCAATTTGGGGAAATTACTGTTCTAAATTTTTCATTTCCTGATTGATGGGTTTGGTTTGTTGCCTGTGTAATGATCTTTGCCTAATGACTTACTCTGTTAACAATGTCCCTATGTATTTTTCAAAAGAAATTGATTAGAGATTTGTTGGAGCTATGAAATGTGTTTTTTGGGGCCAAATTCACATTCACATTGCACTGGTTTTAAAAGTTTTATGCTTGAATCTTAGGTTCCTTTTCCCGGCTTTGGGAGGACTTTTGTTCGGGTATGATATTGGGGCCACCTCCGGTGCTACACTCTCACTTCAGGTTACCTAAATTCCCTAGTTTTCTCTGTGGCATATTAGCTTCCAAACCTAACATCATATGATGTCTCATATGCTCTTCAACAGTCAGCTGCCCTTAGTGGAACCACATGGTTTAACCTCTCACCTGTTCAACTGGGACTTGTGGTATGTTATTTGGAGATGATTTTCAATATTTAAGCTAGAGTTAGCTGAAAATGATGCTTTTTACTGCATTTTATTGTGTAGGTTAGTGGATCCTTATATGGAGCCCTTCTTGGATCAGTTTCTGTCTATGGCATTGCTGATTTTCTTGGTAAGTCTTGTTTTTTGTTTACTTTTTTTCTTCTTAACTGGTTGCAATTATCTCATTCTGGTTTTTCTTCCCATATTTTGTGAAGGAAGAAGGCGGGAACTTATTATAGCTGCTGTTCTCTATCTCCTCGGGTCTGTGACAACTGGCTGTGCCCCTGATCTTAATATCCTCCTAGTTGGGAGGCTTCTCTATGGCCTGGGTATTGGTTTGGTGAGCTCTGAAACCCTGAATCTATATCAATTTCGTTGCTTTTGTTGTTGATTAGTGTTTTATGTAAATTGGTTGCTTGATAGGCAATGCATGGGGCTCCCCTCTATATTGCTGAGACATGCCCTTCTCAAATTCGTGGAACTTTAATATCTTTAAAAGAACTCTTCATTGTATTGGGAATTCTGGTAAATGTTGAGTTTTTCCTTTTCCCTGAGTAATTTCTATGTAGTCATCTATCGAGTTGTCTCAATTTTCTTATCTCTTGCGTAGTTGGGTTTTACTGTTGGAAGCTTTGCAATTGATGTAGTTGGAGGGTGGCGATATATGTATGGATTTGGTACACCTGTTGCTTTGCTGATGGGGCTAGGCATGTGGAGTCTCCCTGCATCTCCTCGCTGGTTGCTTCTTAGAGCCGTCCAAGGCAAAGGCGCTTTACAAGAATACAAAGAGAAGGCCATGCTTGCCCTTAGCAAATTACGTGGAAGACCTCCAGGGGATAAGATATCGGAGAAGTTAGTAGATGATGCTTTATTATCTGTTAAAACGGCCTATGAAGATGAGAAATCTGGGGGAAACTTCCTGGAAGTATTCCAAGGACCTAATTTGAAAGCTTTGACAATTGGTGGAGGTTTAGTTCTTTTCCAGCAGGTGATTATTCTTCATCACTGACTTTTCGATGAATCTGAGAGCACCCTTTTGTCAAAGTGATTTTATACTTTGCTTTGACGTGACAGATAACTGGACAGCCGAGCGTTCTTTATTATGCGGGTTCGATTCTTCAGGTTTGCTCGCGTTAACCATAATATGAATGCGATTAACTGCTGTTTTATTGTGCCTTAGATATTTCCTGGAACTTTATGCTCACTTATCTAATCAAACTTGCGAAGACTGCTGGATTCTCTGCTGCTGCTGATGCAACTCGAGTCTCTGTTATTATTGGTGTTTTCAAGGTGTGCTCATTTCTTTCTCTTTTTTTCCTTAACATGTTTTCAGTTACTCAATATGGCCCTCTTTAATTGATAATGCTCTTTCAGCTATTGATGACATGGGTAGCTGTTGCGAAAGTTGATGATCTCGGTAGACGACCCTTATTGATTGGAGGTGTCAGTGGCATTGTACGAATAACTCTTTATGTTTAGAGTTTCTCGCAATTTTTTGTATATATCTTGCTACCTTATTTTCTGAATATTACAGAGGCCTTTCACTGAAAAAACTTTTCTTTTATATCTTCTAAATTCCAGGCGGTGTCCTTGTTTCTGCTATCAGCATACTACAAGTTTCTCGGAGGTTTTCCCCTTGTCGCTGTTGGTGCACTGCTTCTTTATGTTGGTTGTTACCAGGTTTATACTCTAACTCACTGTTAGCTGTGGCTACATAGTTTTGTCTAGCATATTCGAGACAAGTGGAACACATACTAAAGTCTCAGCAATATTCAATAATAATCATTCTAATCTTCTTCCTCTTTTTTTCCTATGAAACAGATCTCATTTGGACCCATTAGCTGGCTAATGGTGTCAGAAATTTTCCCGCTTCGCACAAGAGGGAGAGGGATCAGTCTTGCAGTTCTGACAAACTTTGGTTCTAATGCTATTGTGACCTTTGCATTTTCACCTTTAAAGGTATATTTTCTGTTCCCGCTGGTTCAAATTCCCTTGAAGTTAAAAAGTAACAAAATATGCATTCTATGTAGGAATTTCTTGGAGCCGAAAATCTTTTCCTTCTCTTTGGGGGCATAGCACTGGTATCATTGCTGTTTGTAGTACTAATAGTTCCAGAGACCAAGGGTCTCAGCTTGGAAGAAATTGAATCAAAAATCTTGAAGTGAAACGTTGAATAACATGTTTGTAGCTAGTTCTGGTGAAACAAATATGTATGGTACAATACTCTTTTGTAAAATATGTTTGAAGACTAATTGGATTGTTTTAGTTCGGGATGGAAACGAAAGACACCGGGAGATAAGCATTAAGGTTTCCCAAGCTTTTATGTCGTTAATTTGTTCTCTCTGTTCTAATAACTCCATTTATGGTCTGTTTCTTTTGAATTTATAGAAAATTGATAACATATCCCCAAGGGAAAGCTCAGTGTTTCACCAACACCTCTTATACTATGGTAACTGACGATTCAATTTCAGGCTTCTTTTTTAGCTGAAGGTTAAAAGGCTTTCATGTGGTCCTGGCCGAAAATGTGAGACCATTTATCGTTGTTGAGCAGTGACATAACCAATGAGATAGTCCATAGATCTCTTATACTTATAATACTCGCAAGAAATCTGCTAAATGAGAATCCTAGGACAAGTCTACTTGTAACATTTACAAGTGTGGCTTGCGCAGATGAGGTATGGTTGAATTGGTAAAATCAGTAAAGAGATTCACAGTAAGTTGCAAAGGTGAAACGATGTATTTGCAATCATAGCATTCTTCCACTGATTTTCCACGTAACCAGGTTTTTATGACAATGGTTTTTCTAATTTTGTGGGTTCTCTGGGAAAGCATGTGGGAACTAGATGCAGTCTTCGTACAATGTCAAAGTACCGATCTCAGAAGTGTCTGGACGCATTTTCTTCAAGATAGGTATATTCTCTAGCTTCTACCGGAAACAGATTAGTTTAAGTTTAGTATCAGTACCATGGCATCAAACAAATCATGTTTGTTCTTTTGTTTTTAAGCCAACTTCCCTATATACAAAAAAAGTAGCTGTAAGCCTGTACTGAGGCAACAGATTTGCAAACAACACATCACAAATACAATCATTCACATTAAAACACCCATCATTGTAGTAAAAAATACTTTCTTGTAGCTAAACAGCATGTGATATATGCTTTAGCGACCACCATATAGAATTGTTACATCCTCAAATGAGAAATTAGCTGATGAAGAAGTGGTTGTTAGTTGTGTTACTGTTTCATGGCTTATATTGGGTATACCAAGTCCAGCAGTATCAAATGATATACCTGGAACATTGAGATTTCCTTCTAGATACTGTAATATTTGTTTCATACTCGGTCTGTTTTCAGGGGTATTTTGTGAACAGAGCATGCCTATCTTCAAAAGCATCTTGGCCTCCCCAGCGTTGAAGTCTATTAGTTTGGTGTCAATAGTATCAGTTAAAGCATCTCTTTTTCCGCAAGTAGCAACCCACTTTACCAAAACTACCTGTTCACGTGGTGCATCAGGGTCAACTGGCCTCCTCCCGCATACCACTTCAAGGATGAAAGCTCCGAAAGCGTAGACATCTGTCCAAGTTGTGGTTACTCCCATTGTAGTAAGCTCTGGTGCCATGTAGCCAATGGTTCCCACTACTCGTGTGGCTTCAAGATTCACGCCACGATCATGGAATCTGGCTAATCCGAAGTCTCCCAACTTTCCATTTAGATCGGCATCTAGAAGAATGTTGCTGGCTTTTATATCTCGATGTAACACAACCTGTTCCCACTCTTCATGCAAATACAAAAGGGCAGATGCAACTCCCTTGATTATATTCAGTCTCTGAGACCAAGTAAGGTCTTTCAGTTTGTTTTTATTGAACAAGTAGTCATCAAGGCTTCCATTTGGCATGTAATCATATACCAAGAGCAATTCACCTTTCCTTCTGCAGTAACCAAGGAGCTGAACCAAGTTCTTGTGCCTTAGCCTTCCCATACTAGCAATCTCTGCCACATACTGTTTCATTCCTTGTTCTGCATCATGGTAGACTCTCTTAACTGCGATTTGTGTTCCTGAGGGAAGTATTCCTTTATAGACTTTTCCGAAACCTCCAGCTCCAAGTAGACGACTCTCCCTGAAACCCGTAGTTGCTTTGTATAGGTTCCTAAAGGAGTACCTTTGGGGACTATATTCCTTTTCCCATTGTTCAAGCACCTCCGCATATTTTCTTCTCTTGTAAAGGTACACAATTACTCCCAGTATTATAATAATAAAAGAAACTGTTGCTATAGTGGCGCTTAGAACTGCTTTTAATGGAATTCCTTTACCCTGTGATGGTGGTGGAAAAGATGGCGGTAGAAAAGATGGCGGTGGAGAGGGTGGTTGAGAAGATGGCAGTGGAGAGAGTATTGGATTCGAGATGATTGAAATGTCAAGGTTATCAGCTTTTCCGCCTTTCTTGAAACTCCATCCAAGGATATACTGGTCACTTTTGATAGAGCCTGTAGAACCAGAGAAACCTACAAACATAGTCTCCACGAAAACTTGTGAAAGATTGATGAATCTTGATAAGAGAGGCACACTTGGTTTGATGGAACTTGACAAGAGAGGAGAAACAGGCTTTGGAATTGGTAGTGGAGCTAACGTTACATTTAGTAATTGCTCAATGCCATCGTAATCTATCCAGATCAGAATATTGTTTCCACTAGCAAGCGGCAGGGATACGTTCTTCCTTTCCGTATCATTAAAGTAAGTAGCATTGGCATAATCCATCGAGATTATACTGTTAATATCAATCCCAACATGGTTATCGCTTATGTCTAATGCTTCAGGATTGTAATTAGTGTCAAGCTCTATGGCCAAGATATGGTTTTCAGTCTTACCATCATTCGTTCTATTGAATAGACCTAAATATGAAGTTTCAGTTTTCCCGTACCTGAGGTTTGTGGTAGGGGATATCACAAAAGTCATTCCATGACCGTAGGCAGGACGTTGCAATGGTAATATTGCAAAGACAAATTCTGTCGAAAAGGAAAATGAACTGTCTGCAAAATTCATGGGAACTTTGTAGAACGCATGAGCGCTGCTCGTGTTTGTATTATTTGTAAGATGCAACAGACCATTCTGGATATTTGCCATTCCATCAAGTTCCAGGTATTCTGTCCTGAAGTCATAGAGCACGAAATGATCCCCGTCCTGAGCTAACACCAAAAACATTACATGGACACTAATAATCATCCATAGCCTGAGTATTCCCACAACTCCTTCCATCTGGATCAGCAGTGATTTTTTCTCACCCACCTTTGGTTGTGATCTCAGGTCCTCTGATCTCTCTGTTTTTCTTCTTTTTCCTTAATGTTTTTCTATATAGCCTCAGACTTGGCACCAAATGCAGAAAAGCATCTTTGTTTTTGTGTTGGTTATCAATCATTACCGACTTTGTCATCATTTACACCTTTTCTTACAGTTGTGGGGTTATTTTTCTTTCTTATTCTTAAGTTATAAATACAATTATCTGTGTTCTTCTATTGTTCTGTATCTTCGAATGTTGCTTTCTATCTGACGGCTTAAACGCCAAACATGTCATCTGTTTTGTTTTGACCAGAACGAGTCATTACTGTGTTTGTGGCAATAAATTTGCAGTCTACTTAAACTTGAGTTGAGTTTCAATGACAAGTGTAGACTAGTTAAATTAACTTCTAACTAAGTCAAATTCTTATATATATATATGCTTCAATTTGCTATATTAGTTATTCTCAGCACTGGAATTAGTGGTTTGAACAAGTTCTTTTGAAATCATATAATAACAAAAGAAATCAAAAAAGAAAAGAAAATGCTAGTTGCATGGAGTTTTAAATTCATTGACTTTCTGTGCTTTATATTGACACATTCAAATGATTATAAGCTTTGTTCTCTTTCTTAATTGTTTGAAGTTTAACAAGTCTCCTGATGACAGTGACTGCTTCTTAAGATTCATAAAAGCCATCCCATTGCTTCCATATTAGCGTTGTGACCACAATTAGGGGTTTTGTTAGAGATTTGAGTCCTGCTCGTGCAGTAATACTATACGTCCTCCATGCTATGATTCAACAACCATGGCTCTTTGGCGTAGACATCCTTCGTCACTATGAGATCCAAATCTTCACAAAGTTGATTATCTCTCTTTGGAATGAGATAATGATGATTTCTTCAGGGGAAGGATCAAAGTGAAAGCCATTGTCTTCTTCTGATTCATAATCACTTGACATCTCGCTCATCTCAACTATACTGTCACTATTCATCGTAATGCATTTTGACTTCCAGAACTCGGTTATTATAATTGAATATAAGTCACTAGGGTTTGCCCTAAGAAATGAAAAAATAAATAAATTTACCCGTGAAAATCTCACAATTAAGATAAAATCCCCCTTCCTCACGTAACAAAAAATTGCTTTTATCTGTCCTTTAGGAAAAAAATAAAATAATTGCTTTTATCTATCCTTTAACACACAAAAAAAAAAAACTATATATCCAACCAGACATTATTTGAAATTAGCTAAGATAACCAAAAATGTGAGTTTTAGAAAAAGAAAAATACAATCAAACCAAAGCCAATAGCAAATGACATCTAGTTTAGTGGTAGACGGTAAGTCCAATTAAGCCAGCGCATTTGCATAATCCGGGATCGAGTTCTACTGCCTACATTATGTAGGAATTTGGCTATTAGGCCAGCCATTTATGGCCTAATATAATCTGCCGTTGACAAAAAAAAACAAAGCCAATACGCCTCGTAAAATGGCTAGACCATTCATTGTTTCTAGAAAAGTGGGTTTTGTTACAACTCTGATTTAAGGTGATAGATTGTTGCTAATCTTTTACAAGTAACTCTATGTTGTACTCATTTTTAAGAGACATAATGCAAATACGTACACCAGATTAAGTGTTGATAAGTTTAAATGATTTTATTAAAATTAGAAGGCAGACAAGTCACAAAAAAACATTCCCAATGCAATAATCTAAGTTTTGGGAGTAGATAGTTCATACTTTGTGATAAGTACGATCTCGGCTGGATGAAATTACAACTGGAGATTAGACATTCTTTCAAAGGCTCTGTCTATATAACTCATCTGTAATCTCTGACTTGAAATCCATGCCTATAACATTTCTACTACCCTGAAAAAGAGGCCAAAATCAAAATATATATAAGTAGAGATGATTAGTTAGCAAATATGTTAGGGAGCAATATAGTCAAAACTTACTATTGTATTATCATTCAGTAACCGTAATATATCTCTCGTATCAACCAAAAATTGACGCTGCCCAGGGTCATGAACAGATTGTGTACGAACAATATCTCTACCCAAATGTGCTATCAAATTATGCATTCTTATATATCTTGAAGTGATAAATATAAGAGATTTCCCAGTTAAGACTTGAAGCCTTGTTTCATATGAGGGAAATTCTGTGCAAGATGTTCCTCTGCTTTCTCAACCCATTCATTGTTGAAAAAGCATGCTATATGAAGAAATATGTCTTTATCTTCAACACATAAAGCATCATAACTAAACTTCAAAATGCTTTTGATTTCTCCGTTAAGGCTAGTCCTTAACCTTGGCAGTGCTTCAATCCACTCTTGATAAGACAATTTTTTGAAATGTGATCTCATAACCCTTAGTCCCAAAGGGTATTTACCGGAAAGTTCTGTAACTTCCCAAGCAAGCTTCTCAAAGCCATCATTTGGGAACTCTTGACCAAAAGCATACATGCATAAGATTTGAAGAGCCTCATTATTAGGTGGAAAATCTACCTCGTAAATCTCGTTAATCCCATGTCGATTCAAAAGCTTTTTGTCTTGAGTTGTGATGATTATCCGATTTCCAGGACCAAACCACTTACTTTCTTTAGCTATTGTTAATGGAAAAAAGCTAGTTGCAGAAAACTCTGATATTCATTCAATGAAACAACTATGGCTATATAGCCTTTTACACAAAACAGAAAGAACCTAAAAAACTGCAAATAACAAAACAGATTGATCCTATCTCTACTTGGACTCAGAACAAACTGATCCTTATTCAAAACTGAAAACAACATTCAAATCTTATTCTTCTTTCCTTGCTCCTCACTCTTCGTTACTCGTTATTCTTCGTAACTTCTTTATTCAACAAACCTTCCCTAAGCTAAACTTGGTTCACAAGATTAAGCTTATCCGCTATTGAACAGACTCCAAGTTTACTTCTCAAACATTCAAAAGTTTCTTGCTTCAATGCCTTTGTGAAGATATCAGCTACTTGCTCACTTGTACCACAATGCTCAAGACTTATAACTCCTTCCTTGACTAAATCTCACAGAAAATGAAACCGAACACCAATGTGTTTACACCTCCCATGAAAAACAGGATTTCTAGAGAGCTTTATAGTTGAAGTGCTGTCGCAGAAGATAACAGTACTTCCTTCCACTTTGTATCCCAACTCCTTTAAAATTCTGTTGAACCAAATCATTTGACAAACACAAACTGAGGCAGCTACATACTCAGCTTCTGTTGTGGAGAGAGTAACTATTGGTTGCTTCTTTGAAAGCCAAGCCACTGCAGCTCCATCCATGAGGAAAACATAACCATACATGCTCCTTTTGCTGTCTACATCTCCTGCAAAATCACTATCGGTATAGACTGATACAGTTCCTGCCCCTCCTCTCTTGTACCATATGCCATAATTGGCAGTTCCTTTTAAATATCTAAGAGCCCTTTTTGCAGCTTGTAAGTGAAGTGTTGTAGGCTTAGACATATAACGACTTAACAAACTCACAGTGAATTGTAGGTCTGGTCGTGTGATAGTGATATACATAAGACTTCCTATTATCTTCTTGTAGAAAGTCTCATCTACTTTTTCTCCTTCAGCATCTAAATCCAACTTGTTTCCCGGTACTATTGGGCTGTACACAGAGTTGCAGTTTTCCATATCAAAACAGTTTAAGATCTCACGAGCATACCTGTTTTGAGAGATATGAATCCCTTGTGGTGTCTGCAGAGCTTCAATTCCAAGAAAAAATCTCATTTTTCCTAGATCCGTCATAGCAAACTCCTTTTCCATGGACTCCTTGAATTCTTCAATCATGGAAATGTTATCTCCTGTATATACTAAATCATCGACATACACACTAACACAGAGAGAGCTTCCATGTTTGTTTGCTTTGAAGAACAACGTTTCTTCATTCTTTGATTTCTCAAAACCCTCTTTTAAAAAATATTTCTCTATTCGACTAAACCAGGCCCTTGGCGCTTGTTTCAAACCGTACAAGGCTTTGTGAAGCTTGTAGACTTTATCTTCTTCACCTTTGATCACATACCCCTTCGGCTGTTGAATATAAACGTCTTCCTCATTGAAAGCATAGATCGAACCATGTTCATAACTGTACGATTCTTTCTCTCTGCGACGCCATTTTGCTGAGGTGTGTAGACTGTTGTCAATTGTCTGCAAATACTTTCTTCCTTACAAAAGAGATCAAACTCTACTGAGGTGTACTCTCCTCCTCGATCAGTTCTAAAACATTTGATCTTCCTTTCTGTCTCTGTCTCCACCATTTTCTTAAAGACTTTAAATTGATTTAAAACCTCTGATTTCTCCTTTAAGATAGGCCCATGCCTTTCGACTGTGATCATCTATGAAACATAGAACATATCTCTTTCCACTTGTAGTTGTGGGACTGATTGGACCGCATATATCGGAGTGTATGAGCTCAAGAATTTCCTTTGCTCTCCAGGTACTCTTCTTAGGGATAGGGTTCCGAGATTGTTTGCCAACTAAGCAATCTGAGCAAGTAAAATTTTGTACCTCAAAGTTTGGCAGTCCATGAACCATTTTCTTGCTTTGTAATACTTTCATTCCGCTGTAGCTAAGATGACCATAACGTTCATGCCATAACTTTGGCATGTCTTCAACAATTGTCTGTAAACATCTTTGCTGTCTTGGTTCTTTGTTATCATTTTGATCGTATATTACGAACATTCTGTTCTTCTTCATCTTGCTTTCTGTGATCAGCCCTCTTTCATCATGGTAGATCTTGCACACTCCCTTTCGTATAACAATGGTCACGTCTTTCTCCTAAAGCTGTCTGATACTTAATAGATTATTCTTGAGTTCAGGAATAAAATACACATTACCGATTGTGTATGTAACACCTCTTAGAACAAGCTTCATGTTTACCTTTACCATGACCTCTAGTCTTTTGCCATCTCCTAGCTTAACAAAATGTCTGAATTTTGTATCCAGGTTTGTGAACAACTCTCGGTGACCACTCATGTGGTTTGAACATCCTGAGTCAAGGAACCAAGCCTTCTTCTTTAAGGTTTCTTGATCTTCAATCTGCATCATCATCAATATCGCAGCGTTGAAATTGTCTTCCCTTACTTCATCAAACGCCATTAACAACATTTCTTCATCTTCATTTGCATAGTTTGCTCCTTCATCCCAATCGGGACATTCGTTTTGAAAATGTCCTAGGCGATGACAATTATAACATTCAATAGTGCTCTTGTCTCTAAATGTTCTACCTCGGCCTCGTCCTCTATTTCCTTTTCTACCTGAGCCTCTTCCACCCGAGCCTCTTCCTCTTGTTTCATTCATTTTTTCATTTGTGATCTTCAGCACTTGATCATCATTTTTCTCAGGGATTTTGAACTTCTGTTCATGAACAGCTAATGAGCTCTGTAGCTCATCGAGTGGTAGGTTTTCAATGTCCTTTGACTCTTCTATGGACACCACTACATACATAAATTTCTCATTAAGAGTCCTGAGGATTTTCTGTACTACTTTCGAGTCACTCATGAATTCACCATTACTTCTCATCTGGTTTGTAACACATAGCACCCGAGTGAAGTAATCATTCACGGTTTCTGTTTCTTTTATTTCCAAGATCTCAAAATCCCTTCTCAGTTTCTGTAACATTGACCTCTTCACTCGTTCGTTTCCTCCGAACTTCTTCTTCATAGAGTCCCAGATAATCTTGGATGTTTTCCTGTCCAAGATTTGCTCAAACGTTTCTCTGTCAATAGATTGATAGAGGTAGTGTTTAACCTTCTGATCGTTTGTTCTGGCATGGTCTAGTTGTTGTTGTCGCTCTGCTGAGAGTGTGGTTGGTACCATTGGCTCCCTGAATCCGTTTTCAACAATCTCCCATAACCCTTTTGATCTGAAAAAGTTTTCCATCACCTCGCTCCAGTGATTCCAATGTCCATCGAAACGAGGTAGCTTCATCTTATCATCTCCCATCTCTCTTTGTGTTTTGAAGCTGCGGCTTCTCTCTCAAGTTTTAAGATCTAACGAGCTCTGATACCATTTGTTAATGTAAAAAAGCTAGTTGCAGAAAACTCTGATATTCATTCAATGAAACAACTATGGCTATATAGCCTTTTACACAAAACAGAAAGAACCTAAAAAACTGCAAATAACAAAACAGATTGATCCTATCTATACTTGGATTCAGAACAAACTGATCCTTATTCAAAACTGAAAACAACATTCAAATCTTATTCTTCTTTCCTTGCTCCTCACTCTTCGTTACTCCTCATTCTTCGTAACTTCTTTATTCAACAGTTATTGCCTCTAGCTGCACTGACTGATCGACATCATCAAGAACGGCAAACACTTTCTTATCTTTTAACCTGACTTTAGCAACTCCTAAATGATGAATCTTGATATCATCATGGTTGATTATCTGAGACAAAAACTCTTCTTGTAATTTTAGTTTACACTGTACTCATCGTAACAAGGTGTTGGATATCCCACTTTGATACTATCCATGAAAACTCTCAGTTGGAACTCATGAGAGTGTTTGGTAAACATAACTCTTGCGATGGTGCTCTTACCAATTCCAGACGGACCTCAAGTCCCTATCATTTTCACTTCATCAGAGTTTAGATGTAAATAGGGTTCCTTTTTTTCCATATGAGTGTTCATGCCAACTAAACTGTCGAAATCACTTGATGGCGCCGTGTTAATCAGCTCGTTTGAAACATCTTTGGCAATTTTTTCGATCATATTCGCTTCATTGTCTTTAACAACAGGAAATTTGTATATAGTTATGTATACATATACGTATATGTTTTATTAACTAAGTATGTATATATGTATCTCAAAAATACCGCATCCTAAAGTTTTCAAATATAGCACAAAATTAGGTATACCAAAAGTGTTCAGATTAAGAATTTTTCCAAATTTTAACCAAATTATGGTAATCTAAAGAACCTTTCCAAACTTTGAGCAAAGAACCTTTGTAAAGAACAATTCAATTTTGTGACACTTTGAGTAATTCTCTATAATTTACTTTGATGTGTTTGAAGAGTAAATGCAAATAGAATGTATAAGAACGAACCATTTGCTTGAGTGGTAACCTGCTATTGTGGCCACTTTGGTAAAAACACCTTGCAATATCCTCCTTAGTTTTACCTGTACAAGTTTTTCTAAAAACCTTTCCAAACTCTCCGGTCAGTGTCTTTACATCATACGGATCTACTTTATAATAAATAGCCATCACAGTTTGATTCAACTCTTCCCTGCACTTCATAATTTCCACCAATTCGTCAAGACACCACTTTGAAGCATAGTTCCTAGAGAGCAACATAATTGTAATCTTAGATCCTCTAATTGCTCGTTTGAGTTCCGGACCAATGGATTCCTCTCTTTATCCCATTATCAGTGAACGGTGTGATTCCTTTTCTTTGAAACTCTTTTTGAATGTGACTGAAAAAGCGTGGTAAAAAGGAAGAGTCCATTTTTTGTGATGGAGAGAGGAACAAGAAGCTTTCTGGTGAGATATGATGTGAACAAAGTAGCGAAAAGTTGACTCTTTGTATATTGACCGAGAACTTTGTTCAGAGCAAGTAGTAAGAGAAGAACCTTCGTGGAAAAAACTAAAAGCTCCTCCAATGGAGATTCTTAGCAAAGTTTCTTAAAAATAAAAAAAATAAAAAGTAATGAAAATAAAGGTGAGAGAAAAAAGATGAGTCTCTTAAATAAGAGATTTAAGAGACTCAGCGCATATGTTTAATGGTGAGACTATGAAAGTCTCATATAATTAAAAAATAATAAAAAGGTAAAAAAATGGTGAGATTATGTTTGGTATGTCTCTACACAATGAGATCAATGATACCTTTCATAAAGATCAATGATACTTTTTTATTAAATTTATTATTAAACAATTTTTTAGATATTTCTTAGAGTATCACCATTAAACATGCCCTCATCTTAGAGTCTCTTAGATATGTAAGTTGTTCTTATTGGTTTGTTTCTTTTTCTAATAATTAAAATTTTAATTAAAAAATAAAATATTAAACTATTAATTTATTGTGATTAAGAGACTCAAAAGTAGAGACCCATGGATGGAGATGGTCTAATCATTTTGTCTATTAGTGCATTTAATATAGATACTTTTTCGATAATTTTCTCAAAATTTTATCCCGTCAGAAATTAGGACCACCTCCAACAATAAGAACCCCTATGAGGTTCTTAACTAATTTTTAATATAAATTATGGTTTTGTAATAGTTAAGAACCTTAGAGCACCTCCATAAGAGGTTCTAAGATAGGTTCTTAGAAGGGTTCTTAAAATTAATAGATTTTAAATAAATAAAAAAGTTAATTATGTTTAGAAATGGTTCTTATTATAGAGCTTTAACCATCTCCAACCAATGGTCTCTTTATTTGAAGTTCTTAATATGAAAATATTAATATTTTAACAAAATTTTAGTTTTTTGTTTAAATTTTATTTTCTTTAAAAATTTGGTTCAATGACATTCTTACAGGTGTGTTTTGGGTCTCTACAAATTTTTGAGAGTATCTCTTATTTAAGAGATTTAAGAACTTCTTCCCTCTTCTCTCTCATACTTTTATATTTTTTTTCTTCATTTAATCCTAAGAACCCCTATTAAACACCCTCCATTGGAGGTGCTCTAGAAACGGTCCTTATCTTCATCATTTCACTCCCTCTCAAACGATTCTTATTCTTGTTCGCCTCGTTTAGTCGTTAGAGCTTCTCTCGACTCTGGTTTGATTCTTGTTGTTGTGGCTGTCACTGCCTTTTCCGCCATTGCTTTCGTGGAAATCTTCTAATGAGGTAATTGAAATTGTTTTTGCAGATTAAAATCCCAATTAAAACTGCTAGGGTTAGATTGTTATTTGCTTTTCGTTTTACTCTATCTTTTGGTCATTTGTATGCTATCTTTTTTGTATTTCAATTATCTTCTTCCACTCTCTGCTCCAACTTCCCCGAAGAAACATCAACAAATCGAAGCTCAATGTTTAATTTAATGGAGATCAAGCCTGTAAGGATGTAATTTCTGACAACCATTTTGTTTATTTTGTTATTTTAATGTTGTTGATGATTTAGGATTGATGAAATCTACTGGTGTTAATTGAAAAGAATTTTGAGCTATTGCTTAGATTTGCTGACGCTGCATCACGCTTCTTTGATTTAAGTATAAAATTGGTATGTGCGTGTTTTTTGTTTATCAATCAAATATCAAATGAAACACAAAGTATTACAAAGCGATCTTTTTGGTGATAAGATGTTCAATTTGTGTTGGTCGAGCTCTCTGTTTAGCTCTTGCAGAGAAAGGAGTGTTAAGTTTTCCTTCTGCTGTCTTTGTGAAATGTGACGTGATAATAGAGGTAATGTGTTGTTAGTTCAACCATGAATTTTCCCTGGGAATGACAAACAGAAAAGTATTTCTTTTGTGTTGTACTAACTCTAAGGATTATGAGCAGGAGATCTCGTTGCTGCTTTTGACAAGCACTTAGCTACATTTGGGACACTGGACATTTGCATTAACAATGCTGGGATTAGTAGTCCAGTACTATTTGATAAAGATGACACTGATGGATCTAAATCATGGAAACCCACCATTGATGTGGATCTAATTGCAGCGATTGAAGGCACACAACTTGCAGTAAGTTTTCATCTATCTTCCATGATTGTTTGAAGA
>JAKUCM010000795.1:0-29860 GCA_023374145.1 Lepidium sativum | reverse complement strand
GAAGCATTTAATTTAAAGCTGGAAAAGTACTAATTCTATTATTAATACATATCCATTAATTACTCTAATTAATACATGCAAATAGTGATCTAGCAGAAGTCCCAACGTGAACTGTCATGGGCTGTGCTTACAAATGACGTGGCAAAAAATTTCAGATTAGTTTTTATTATTTTTCTAATGTTTTTCATTAATCAATTACTACACAACATGGTTTTAAATAGTACAAATTGGGTCCCACTTAACGGCCCAGATCGCACCTACGAACTGCCACGACGATCTCGCGTACATTCCACGTCAAATTAATGATTTTTTTTAATTTAAATATTTTGTTTGTAAATTTAATTTAGTTTGAGTCAAAGAGATAGGTACGGTCGATGCACGTTATGTGGGACCCACAAGTGGTACAGACCTAATTTTGTTACAGTTGGGTAATGATTACCTGTTCCCAAACCTACCATAGACACTTTACATCTAACACTAAGATCTTGTCACGTGGTTCATACACCACGCGTAAAGCGATTTATATGTCCACGTCATCAGTTTGAATCTATGGGTAGTTTCGTCATTTACACATTACAGCCTTCTTCTTTCTTCGTCTTCCTCTGTTTTGTTTCCTTTATATGACAGCTAAAAGAAAATAATCAGAAAATCATTTTTTTTTTGTTTTTACTCACCGGAAAATCCGAAAGGTGTGACTGATCAGAGTGATGAACCCGAACTCGCAAATCCGTAACCGAATTCGTATCCTCGGAAAACCACTGCACCACTCTCTGCTTTATCTCCGAGCTGTGTTTCTATTCATTCCCACTTAAAAAAAAGCTTCAAAGATCTAGTTTTTTCTGAATCCTATAAAGTTTCGATTTTTTTTTTCCGTGAAAAGTTTCGTTTTGTTATTTGTGTTTATCTGTGTTCTGTTTGCAAATGTCGCCGTCTCCATCCATTTTATCCGCTTTGTCGGAAGATCTTCTAGTTCGTATCTACCAGTTTCTTGACCTACCATGTCGGAAAACGTGGCGGTTAATCAGCAAAGAGTTTCTTCGAGTCGATTCAATGAGTCGGACCTCGATCCGAATCCTCCGGGTCGAGTTTCTCTCGACGCTTCTCCTTAAGTACCCAAATCTATCTTCCCTCGACCTCTCCGTCTGCCCAAAACTTGACGATGACGCCGTTTTACGCTTAGAATTAGACGGCACCGTTTCGATGTCAGCCGTGAAGTCACTGAATCTGAGCAGAGCCACGGGAGTTCGAGCCAGAGGACTTGAGTCTCTAGTGCGTATGTGCCACTCTCTCGAGCGATTCGACGTGTCTCATTGCTGTGGATTTGGTGATAGAGAAGCGGCGGCTATTTCTACTGCGGCGGGGCTGAAGGAGCTGAGGATGGACAAGTGTTTGAGCTTAACCGACGTCGGATTGGCAAGGATCGTCGTTGGATGTAAGAACATTAACAAGATTAGCTTGAAATGGTGTATGGAGATCTCTGATCTTGGGATTGATTTTCTCTGTAAGATATGCAAAGAATTGAAATCTCTCGATGTCTCATATCTCAAGGTTCGTCTCAAAAATTTGAATACTTTTTGATTGATTAATGGAATTTGGAGTATAGATTCAAAGTTCTTATCTTTATGGGAGATTGCATAATCTGAATAATGTGACGTGTTATTTCGATTCAGATCACGAATGATTCCATCCGCTCCATAGCTTTGCTTCCAAAGCTTGAAGTTTTAGATATGGTAAATTGCCCTTTGATAGATGATGCTGGGTTACAGTTTCTAGATAATGGTTCTCCTTCATTACAGGTACTCTTTGCCTTTCACACTGAAAGCTTTTATCGATTCAATATTCGATTTTTAAACGTTTCAGAATTGTTAAACAGGCCATCAATGTCACGAGGTGTGACCGTGTGAGTTTGTCTAGCTTGATACCCATAGTCAGAGGCCATCCTGATATTCAACACCTTAAAGCCAGTCGCTGTGTATCTGTAAGTTCGTAGAGGCCTTGAATTAGTCTAAGTTTCTGAAAATATACATATATTGATGAAGGAAACTCTTTGTGGAATCTGTGTTTACTCTCATCTTTGTGATTCACAGGAAGTCTCTGCGAGCTTTTTACAGCACATCAAAGCTATGAAGCATCTCAAGACTCTATGCATTGATGGTGCTCGTGTCTCGGATACATCTTTAGAAACCTTAAGCTCTACCTGTACATCCTTAATGGAAGTTGGACTTAGCAGATGCATTGGTTTGACGGATATTGGGATGAAGGGACTTGCACGCAACTGCTTAAACCTGAAGAGTTTAGATCTGGCGTGCTGCGGATTTGTGACAGATGTAGCCATCTCTGCTGTAGCTCAGTCTTGCCGGATTCTAGAGTCTTTAAAGTTAGAATCTTGTCATTTGATAACAGACAAAGGTCTTCAGTCTCTTGGATGCCACTCCAAGCTTCTTCAAGAGCTCGATCTTACTGACTGTTGTGGCGTAAATGACAGAGGTAAAAAGCGCATACATGTGACTTCCAATTCCTTCTGTGTGTTTTAGATCTAATCAGTTTTTGGTTCCGTTGCTACAGGGCTAGAATATATCTCAAAGTGTTCGAATCTTCTAAGACTGAAACTTGGGCTCTGCAACAATATCTCAGACAAAGGGATTTTTCATATTAGTTCCAAATGTCCAAAGCTTGTAGAACTTGATCTATACCGGTAAAATTTCTTCCCTCAAATGAGTTTTTTCATTGTACAGTTGATTTGAGCTAAATTTTGCTAAAGAAAGTTCCAATTTATCTAATCGATTCTGTTTTTTGCGTGCAGCTGTGATGGTATTGGAAATGATGGTTTAGCAGCTTTATCCCGAGGTTGCAAGAGCTTGAACCGACTCATTCTATCGTACTGCAGTCAACTAACAGACACAGGGGTTGAACAAATCCGGCAGCTAGAACATTTAATTCACCTTGAACTCCGAGGGGTAAAGAAGATAACCGGTGTTGGTTTAGCTGCAATTGCGTGTGGCTGCAAGAAATTGGGTTACTTAGACCTGAAACAATGCGAAAACATCGATGATTCAGGCTTCTGGGCTCTTGCTTACTTCTCAAGAAACCTAAGACAGGTAAGAAAAACAACATTGATAAGCTAAACCAATTTGTTTGGTAGGAAAAGTATTTGATTCTCTGTGTTGTGTGTTTGGTTTGGCAGATAAATATATGCAATTGCTCTGTGTCTGATACGGCTCTATGCATGTTGATGAGCAATCTGAGTCGCATTCAAGACGTTGACTTAGTCCACCTGAACCGTGTGACTGTGGAAGGGTTCGAGTTTGCTTTAAGAGCTTGTTGCAATAGGCTTAAGAAGCTTAAGCTTCTTGCACCACTCAGATTTTTGCTTTCATCGGAATTGCTTGAGACGCTTCATGCTCGTGGTTGTCGTATTAGATGGGACTGAAGGAAGCAAACGTCGTCATTTTAGACTTTGGTAGATTATTATAGGTTTTTTTTTAATGTTTATAATAAACTTGAGGTTGAAAATCAATGACACTTTGTAACTAGTCTTAGTTTTGAACTGTGAATCTTCAACACGTGAGATCGAGAAATTTCTTGATTCGTTGATGAATGATCACTTATCACGATCTGCATCTCATATTGGATCGATTCTTATACAACTTTTTTTAAAAAATTATAGGAGGGTAAAGAATATATTGAAATTTTACTTTATTTCAGAATAGTATATTTTATTATACATTAGATAAAAAAGTGAAAAAAATCTTCATAAAGTTTCCTTAAAGTGAAATAAGAAACTAATAATATCGAAAATACATGTCTTTCACTTTCTAAATATCAAATTTTCTAACCAAAAGCACAAATAACAAAAAACACATTTATTACTTTTAAAAATAATTTTATATATTATTTAAAAATAATCTAACCAATCATAAATTATACTGCTAAATATTAAATGTAAAAAACTATCACATTCATTAAATTCTGTATAAAATTATGCAAAACAAATAAAATAAAAAGTGTTAAACATCTTTTTTTTCCGCGGTAATAAAATATAATATTAGAAGAGAAGTTTTGGGGATTACATGCAACACTTAATGAGCCTCCTGAGCGATTTTATCCTTGAGCCAGTATAGTTCGTGAACAACTACTATATACGATTGGAAATGGTTCCCCGCGATGACGGATTCTGCAATGGCCTTGGCTATCTGGTTCTGTGACTCATCCACAAGATTGACTTCCCCTTCATCAATAGCAAGAAGATGGTTCTAAATTGTGACCATGATTTCCTTTTCCATCTCGTTCTTTGGATGGCTCTGTTGCATTAAGAGTGAGAAGGAAGCAGGGGAACTGAGTTCGAAGATAACCTTCTGCTGCCGAATGAAACACATACTCTCTACAATCCACATGCAACTAGCAATGTCTGCATGAGACGAGTCGATGATATTTTCAAAAGCTCGCCTACCATGGTTGGCTATTTTACCGTTACAATCTCGGACAAGCTAAGAAGCTCCACTATAACAATTGTTAGGTGACCATAAGTTCACGATATTGCATTTCACCGACAGAGGTTCACGTTTGGTCCAAGCGAGTTCGCCCACTGTTGAAAGTTGAGCTGTAAACTGATCACATCTATTAGAGATCAAATTGGCTCTGTACCATTCCGTAGCATCATCAAAAGCGTGTTGTGTAATCCCTTCTGGTTCCAATCTTGTCTTTTTAAAGACAAGTATTGTCGGGTTTTGTCCAAGCCAGCGATGGCCCAAGTAATTTATGTTGCTCGTTTTTGTGATAGGCCGAGCGAAGGCCCAAGCATCGGCTCAGCATGAACCTGACCAGAATATAGGCTAGATTCATTCTTCTTCGATAAGGTTTTCCTTTTTCCGATTTCGCCATTGTTGTAACAGAGAGAGCTTTCTGTAACAGAGAAACTAAGGTGATAATAGATTCCGGATTGATTTATTAAGAGACATGTACTCACTGATTCTCAGTGAGTCAGTGAGGAACTCTATAAACCTAGAGTGTCCAAATCTCTTTCACGAACCAAAATCAATTCGAACTAATCGAAGTCTCAATTCAAGAGTCCGCATTGCAATTGAGCTAAGACCAAACCAATGCTTTAACAAGTGGTATCAGAGCTGCAGTTAGGAGAAAGGTCAAAAGCATCAAGCTCGGAGATTAACAAGCAAGGAGGTTCAAGAAAGGGGATTTACCTGACAAAGGATTGTCGCAGTTCTTCATCTTCTTCTCTTGGAGACTTTGAGGAGACAGAAAGGCCGACGATTTTGATTTGCTCGCAAGAAATATAAAAGGCATTAATATTTGCGTGCTTTTCAAGGAACCAAAAACACTCATAAAGAACAGTCAAAAACATCAAAGTATCAAAAATCTTCAAGAGTCGTAAAACTCAAAGTTATCTCAAGAAAGTTTGAGGTTGAAAAATTCGACGGTAAAGGAGACTTTGGATTATGGAAATACAAAATCTGGGACAGCTTTAGATTCATGGTCTACTCATGGTTCTTGAGAAAGATCATGAAAATGTGTGGCCTAAGGAGGAAGTATATGTGACAGACAAAGAAACAGGAAAAGAGATCAAGATAGGCAAGCCAATTACTAAGGATCCTCAATGGTAACTAAAGGATCGAAGAGCAAGGAGTTTGCTCGGGCAATGTCTATCAAACTCAATCCTGAGGAAAATAATGAATGAACGTACAACTTTTAAGCAATGGAAGGCCCTATTGAGGAAAATCTATTGAGACAAATCTATACAGGATGGATAAAGACAAATCTATTGAGGAAAATCTTGATGTGTTCATGAAACTAATCGGAGACTTAGAAAGCTTAAAAGTCACCATTCAGGATGAGGATCAAGCAATAGCATTGTTAAACAACTTACCATCTCAATATGATCCGCTTACACACAGTCTACAGTTTGGAAATGCCAAAGATACGTTAACCATGGGTGATGTAATAACAGGAGCCTATGGAATGGAATCAAACCTAAGGCAAAAGGGGTTATTAAAAAAAAGGAAAACACATTCAGAAGGCCTTACAGTTGATGGTAGAGGCATATCAGAAAAGAGGAGTGTTAAGGTTTAGGAAAGAACAAAGGCAGGTCAAAGAGCAAAGGTCGATCTAAGTCTAGATCAAGACAGAACAGTGAAGAAGTCATGACATGCAGGATATGTGGAGATGAAAATAATTGGAAACGTGATTGCCCACAAAAGAAGAACTGGAAGGGAAAGGAATCTGCAAATGTTGCAGTAACAGGTTTAGAAAGTTCATCTTATACTGCAAGTTTAATCGCAACTACTGAGGAATGGGTATTGGATTCAGGGTGTACATTTCATATAACTCTTAGGAAATACCTCATTACGGATTTGGTGGAGTTTGAAGGAAACAAAGTCTACATGGGAAACAACTCATATTGCTCAGTCAAGGGAGTTGGTAAGATCGTAATTAAGAATTCAGAAGGTAACTTAGTTACCTTAAATAATGTGAGGTATGTACCAGAAATGAGTAGAAATCTAATCTCGTATGGTCAATTGGAAGAATTGGGATGCTACTATCAAGGAAAAGATTTTAACATTCAGTTTTTCAAGAATAATGGAGAGAAATTTCTATCAGATAAGTATCATAACGGCCTATATTTCCTAGAAGGCAAAGTACTAAGCTCAGAAGTTAATGTGGCTAAGGCAACTATTGATGTAACAATAAGATGACATCGTAGATTAGCTCATATGGGAAAAAGATCAATGGAGACTTTGGTCAGAAAGGGTCATCTAAAGAAAGAGGAAATAAAGGCGATGGGATTCTGTGAAGCATGTACGTTAGGAAAGGCGCACATGCTTAGTTTTCAAAAGGGAAAACACACGACAAAATGTACTTTAGAGTATGTCCATTCAGATTTATGGGGTTCACAGAATACTACACCTAGCATTCCAGGATGTCAATATTTCATCAGCTTTATTGACGACTACTCTAAGAAAATATGGATTCAATTTCTCAGAAGAAAGAGTGATGCATTTCAAGCATTCAAGGACTGAAATTTTTTGATAGAATACCAAACAGGAAAAAGGATCAAGTGTATGAGAACTGATAATGGACTCGAGTATTGTAACAAACAGTTTGGAGACTTATGCAAAGAAGCAGGGATTAAAAGACACATAACTTGTGCTTATACTCCACAATAAAATGGAGTATCAGAAAGAATGAATATGACTATAATGGAGAAAGTGAGGAGCATGCTTTCATAATCAGGCTTAGGTGGGGAATTTTGGGTAGAGGTAGCAAATACAGCAGTATATGTTATAAACAGATCACCATCAGCATCAATTAACTTTGATGTACCAGAAGAAGTGTGGTCTAACTCTAAACATGAGTATAATCACCTAAGAAGTTTCGGGTGTATATCATATGTTCACACTATTCAACACAAAATAAGTCGTAGAGCTGTGAAAGGAGTCTTTATTGGCTACGGGATGAAAACTAAAGATTACCGGATTTGGCTAATAGATGAAGAGAAGCTGGTGATAAGTAGAGATGTGGTCTTTAATGAAGATGAGCTATACAAGGACTCTATTGCAGAAAAACAGAAATCTAAGGCTAAGCAAGGAAAATAAGAAAAGAAATTTGAGAAGAGGGTAACTTTCAGAGTGAATTTAGAGGAAATACTTGGAGAGGATGATCAACTAAAGAGGATTGCACGGTCAGGTGGAGCAAGTCCAGAGTATGTTCCATAAGGTATAAGTGAGGAAGAGAGTCAATTAGACTCAGGAAATTCAGAAAGAGATGAAACTACTTTGGATGACTACCTATTAGCTCGAGATAGAAAGAGAAGAACTATAAGACCCCCTTCTAGGTTTGAAGAAGTAGACCTAGTTGCTTTTGCACTATCAAGTTCAAAAGAAATCGAACTTGAGGAACCTAAAAACTACTCAGAGGCAATGCAGAGTAAATACAGAGAAAGATGGATTAAAGCATCTGATGAGGAAATGGATTCCCTTATCAGAAACAACACATGTGTATTAGTCGATAAACCTCAGAAGCAAAAAATAATTGGATGTAGATGATTATTCACGTTAAAACCAGGCATACCAGGAGTTGAAAAACAAAGATATAAAAGTAGATTGGTTGCTAAGGGTTATGCACAAGTTGAGTGAGTTGATTACAATGATATCTTTGCACCAGTAGTTAAATATGTTTCAATTAGGATACTCTTATCTACAGTTACTAATTGGGACATGGAACTAGAACATATGGATGTAAAAACAATGTTTCTACATGGAACGCTACAGGAAGAAATCTACATGAATCAACGAGAAGGCTATGAGGTAAAAGGCAAAAAAGGAAAAGTTTGTCTACTAAAGAAATCACTATACAGTCTAAAGCAGTCACCAAGAGAATGGAATGAAAAGTTCAATGATTTCATGCGTAAAACAACATTTTCAGAAGAGTGAGTATGATCCATGTGTGTACTACAAAGGAAAAACAGTTTATGACATGATCTGTCTTCTCCTATACGTAGATGATATGCTCATTACATTAACACATATAGCAGATTGTGACTCTAAAACAATTGCTAAGCAAGCAGTTTGAAATGAAAGACCTAGGACCAACGAGAAAGATTCTAGGCATGGACATTTTCAGAGACAGAAAACAGGGCACAATAAAGTTGTCACAAGAAAGCTACATCAAGCAGATTCTCAACACATTCAACATGAGTGATAACAGATCAGTTTCTACATCCCTTGGGGTTCAGTTCAAGCTAAAGAGCATCTCAACAGACGAAGAGGAAACAGAGACAGAGGGTATGAAAGACATACCTTATACAAGCGCAGTAGGAAGCTTGATGTATGCAATCGTTGGATCTTGGCCACACCTTGCTTATTCCATTGGCATTGTTAGCAGGTACATGTCAAAACCAGAAAAAACACATTGGTTAGCAGTTAAATGGGTAATGAAATATCTAACAGAAGCAGCAAAGATCAGCTTAACGTTCAAGAAGGACTCAGAACTGTGATGCAGATTTTGCTCCAGACTTAGATAAAGGTAGATCAATTTCAGGTTATGTTTTCACAATTGGAAACAATACGATAAGCTGGAGATCAAGACTACATAAAGCAGTAGCGTTGTCTACAACATAATTTGAGTACATAGCATTATCAGAAGCTAGCAGAGAAGCATTGTGGATACAGGGAATATACGAAGAAATGAAACTATGTACAAGAATAGTTGAAATTTACTGTGATTCTCAAAGTGCAATTTATCTATCAAAGAATTGAATGTGCAGCAAGAGAACAAAACATATTCAGGTAAAGTACAACTACATCAGAGAGGTGACAGAAGACAAAAAGATCAAAGTCACCAAAATCCACACATCAGTCAACGCAGTAGATATGTTCACAAAAGTCATACCTGTGGAGAAGTTCAAAGGCAGCATGCAGTCTTTGAGAATGGAAGAAGCCTAAGAGGTGCTGCATGACGGAAAGCTAAGATCTGTTGGAACCTGTGTAGCTTCAACAGAAAGAAACAAAGAAAAAAATGAGTTAGTTTATTCCACTAATTCAAAAAAAGAAAGGTAAAGCCAGTCATAGATTCGAGAGTACATGAATCTAGGTATAAGGTAAGGTGTTAAGAGGAATAACACTTACATGCAAGGAGATGAACAGTCACAAAGGTTGTTGGTCGAGAGCTGCATCAACAACAAGGAAGAGGAACGGTCAGATCTAGTAAAGTAAAAGGCGGAAAATAAGGAAAACTTGCTACCTTCTTCGTAAATCTGAAATATGTGGAAGAGATCGGAAGGTTTTATCTTACCGGTTTCCTTTTGCTCGAACTAAGATCCACCAGAAAAAAAAAAAAAAAGGGTGAGTGAAGATGAACCGACAAATCTGTCAAAAATGACCAGATCTATTGTTGCATGTTGTCAGAAAACTCAGGAAAAGGAATAGAAGTGAAGGAGACTTACAGAGAAGTTAAATCGTCACTTGGACGAAGCCAAGATCCTTCGACGATCTTGAACTCCTCTGGAAAAGCAAGGTGCGTGAAGGAAGCTGAGTCTAGCTCCGGAAGCTTTGGAGCACCAAAAGCGATTTTCGCAGAGAAAGGAAGAAGAAAAGACGAAGAAGATGAGAGGACAAGAAGAGAGAGTGTCAAGCGGCTAGGGTTGGCTCTCGGATCAAATGAGCGACAAAGGTGGAAATTGTCGGGTTTTGTTGTTTCATTATGGTCTGTGGGCCGAGCCAGAATCCCATTAAGCAATTGATCTGCTTAATGGGACACAGGCCAGTGATGGCCCAAGTAATTTCAGTTGCTCATTTTTGTGATGGGCCGAGCGAAGGCCCAAGCATCGGCTCAGCATGAACCTGACCAGAATATAGGCTAGATTCATTATTCTTCTTCGATAAGGTTTTCGTTTTTCTGATTTCACCATTGTTGTAACAGAGAGAGCTTTCTGTAACAGAGAAACTAAGGTGATAATGGATTCCAAATTGATTTCCGAAGAGAGACGTACTCACGATTCTCAATGAGGAACTCTATAAACCTCGAGTATCTAAATCTCTTTCACGAACCAAAATCAATTCGAACTAATCAAAGTCTCAATTCAAGAGACCGCATTGCAATTGAGCTAAAACCGAGCCAGTGCTTTAAAAAGTATGTTCCTAGTTTTCAACAACCACCAGAGTAACCATGGAAGAGTTCTTCTTAAAGCCTCATCGTTATGCACACTCTTTTGACTACTAAAATTGATATTGAGAAGAACTGATGATGGCGAGAAGCCTCGTTCTGGAATCGGAACCCCTGCTAGAGTCCCAACTTTTTTAGCCAAATCACATGTAAAAAGAACATGGTTTATGGTTTCATCACCATTGTTACAATGCAGACATTGATTGTACTTTATAATCCCTCTATTTCTCAGACGTTCTGAAACTGCTAAAGCTACCGATAGAGCCTTCCAAAGGAAATGGCAGATTTTTGGGCTTGCTTCAACCTTTCAAAGTTTTGTCCATGTGCTCTGCTCCAGAGGGGATTGTGATGTAGATGGAGGATTCTGACGATTGTCCAGCTCTTTAGCTAGTTTATAGCCACTCCATACATTGTACTCTCCATTAGTTGTGTGGATCCACTATTATAGATCATGCAAATTAGATGTTAAGTTAAGCTGCTTAATAAGTCTTATACCATTGGGAGGAAAACAGGCTCGAAGCATATTGTTATCCCACGAATTTGTTGCTCTGTTCCATAGCTCAGATACGAGTGTAACCGTAACATGTGTGGTATCAAGGCCTAGGGCCCCAGGCTAGGGGAGCCATTTTTCCTTCCAAACCTTAGTGGAACATCCATCACCTAACCGTTTATATAATCCACTATTGATATTGATAAGTTCTCTACCATATAATATACTTCGCCAATCGGACGATGCTCTGTGACCAACTCTGTTGAAAAGTGATTCAAATTACAATCAATGATTTCAGTTACATGTTTTGCTAGTTTTTATTTCTAATCAATTGGGGGTTTCCGTTTTTACTTTTAATTATAGGACATAATGAGTTCATGGGTGTAGTGGGTGCTGTTACATTTTTGTTTCTTATAACTTCATGTTGTCTCTTTCATTTTTGATTATCAGAGAATAAAAGATTTTCAGCAAAACTTTTTTTGTGTTCTCTGTTCTTTTCTTACGCTGTTTCTTCTAGTGTTTTGTCTCGTAACAACATTGTGGTATCAGAGCTATGGCAGCCAATGGATCGAATCAGCAAGGTACGGTTCCGATATTTAAAGGTGAAAAATATCACCTTTGGAGTCTCAAGATGAAGACGATGTTCAAATCTCAAGAAAGTTGGGATTTGGTGGAGAATGGATTTGAAGATGCAAATTGTGCGGAACATGATCAACAGAGACGCAAGAAGGATGCAAAGGCGCTGTTTTGGATTCAGATGGCTTTGGAGGATGATATCCTGTCTCGGATCTCAGCGGTGAATACATCTCACGAAGCCTGGGAAATTTTGAAGCATGAGTACATGGAAGATAAGAAGGCGGTCGCTGTCAAGTTACAGACTCTTCGTCATCAATTTGAAACGCTTTTGATGAAGGAGAATGAGACGATGCAAGAATATTTGGCGAGAGTTTCCGCTATTGTCAACCAAATGAAGTTTTACGGTGAATTCTTGTCAAATGAAATTGTTGTGAGTAAAATTCTTAGGAGCTTAAGTCCAAAGTTTGAATATGTGGTACCTGCAATCATGGAGGCAAATGATATGAGTACATATACCTTTGACACCATGATGAGCTCGTTGATTGGTCATGAGGATCGTCTTGGTAATAAGACTGAGAAAAGTGAAGCAAAAGCTTTCCAAATGAAGGGGGAGTACTTTGGTCAGAAGAATGGCAGCAGTTCTGGAGCTGCAGGTAGAGGACGAGGCAGATCGGGAGGTCGTGGAGACCATGGAAGAGGCAGAGGTTATTATGATAACTCAAGAGGTACCAACAAAAGTGACATTCAATGTCATTATTGCAGGAAGTATGGTCATAAGCAGGCCGACTGTTGGAAAAGGCAGAAAGAAGAAAGGCATGCTAGCTTTGTTGAGCAAGAAGATGAGCAGCCTCGACTTTTTATGGCATTTAAAAGTGAGGAAACATCCAAATATGTGTGGGATTTGGATAGTGGTTGTTCAAATCACATGACGAGAACCAAATCTTTGTTCAAAGAGTTAGATGAGTCATACAAGCTTAATGTGAAACTTGGAAATGACAAAGAAGTTCAAGTTGAAGGTAGAAGAGTCGTGGCTATCCAGAATGGTCATGGTGGTCTCAAACTCATCTATAATGTGTATTACATTCCCAATCTAGCACATAATTTGCTGAGTGTTGGTCAAATCGTGGAGAAAAATTGTTCTGTTTTTTTTGATGAGGGTGTATGTATCATCAAGGATAAGAAATCTGGTCTCACGTTGGCAGTGGTGAAGAAGGCATCAAACAATCTATTTCCATTGAAAATTTCTTCTGTTGAAACAAGTGCTTTGGTCGCTAAAGTTTCTGATATTTCAAAATTGTGGCATTTGCGGTATGGTCATCTACATGAGAATGGGTTAAGGGTGCTCAATCAAAAGGATATGGTCGTTGGCTTACCAAAGATTGATGCTCTTAAGTTGTGTGAAGGCTGCATATATGGGAAACAAACTCGCAGGTCGTTTCCAGTAGGAAAATCAAGGAGAGCAACTCAATGTCTTGAGATTGTTCATGCTGATTTATGTGGTCCGATGCAGACCGCATCTCTTGGAGGCAGCAAGTATTTTCTGATGCTGACAGATGATTACAGCAGGATGAGCTGGGTGTATTTTCTTGAATCGAAAGGAGAAGCATTCGAGATGTTCAAGAAGTTCAAGGCTCTTGTGGAGAAACAAAGTGAGCAGCGAGTTAAGGTGTTACGAACTGACAGAGGATGAGAGTTTACATCTACTGAGTTCAATCAATTCTGTGAGAAAGAAGGGATACACCATGACCTTACTATAGCTTACACACCGGAGCAAAATGGTGTAGCGGAAAGGAAGAACAAAACTGTAGTGGAGATGAATAAAAGCATGTTAAAACAGAAGAATCTACCTAATCAGTTTTGGGCAGAAAGTGTGAGGACAGCAGTGTACTTGTTGAACATATCTCCTACAAGAGCAGTCTTAAACAAAACACCATATGAAGCTTGGTGTGGCAGGAAACCTGGGGTGAGTCATTTAAGAGTTTTTGGCAGTGTTTGCTACTCTCTTATAGATGTTCATAACAAGAAGAAGCTTGATGAAAAATCTGAGAAATGCATTTTCTTGGACATTGTTCACAATCTAAAGGTTATAGTACAATCATGTGAGTGGGAAGATTGTTGAGAGCAGAAATGTTACCTTTGATGATGAAGCGGTTTGGACTTGGCGTGAAGGTGGGAATGGTGAGCTTGTTGAAATTTCCGTTGACAACATTGATGAACAAGAAGAGAGTCAAAATCCAGCACACTCTGTAGCTAATACACAAGCAAGCTCAGCGCCTAGCTCACCTAGAGTTAATGGGGCAAGTGATGGAGAAGGAAATTCAAGCACAAGTCCACCTCAAAAATTCAGATCACTGCGAGAAATTTATGAGGAACAACATGCATTTTTTAGTGCTGATCCAGTGACAGTTAATGAAGCAGAAAAGAATGAAGAATGGCGAAAAGCGATGGAAGAGGAGATCGCTTCTATAGAGAAGAATCAAACATGACAGCTGGTTGAGCTTCCTGGTGATAAACATTCTATTGGTGTGAAGTGGGTGTTTAAAACTAACTATCATGTAGATGGCAACATTCAAAAGTATAAGGCAAGACTGCTGGTTAAGGGGTATGCACAAGAATATGAAGTGGATTATGAAGATACTTTCTCTCCGGTAGCAAGGTTTGACACTGTAAGAATTCTTCTTGCCTTAGGAGCTTATATGCGTTGGCCAATATACTAGTTTGATGTTAAGTCAGCTTTCTTGAATGGTGAGCTACATGAAGAGGTTTATGTTGATCAGCCTGAAGGTTTTGTAGTTTATGGCAAAGAGGGTTTCGTCTACAAGTTGTATAATTCTCTTTATGGGATTAAACAAGCTCCCATAGCTTGGTCCAACAAGATTGATTCTTTCTTTGTAGATTCTGGCTTTGAAAGAAGCAAAAGTGAGCCTACTCTCCACATTAAGAAGCAAGGTGTAGGAGATATCCTTGTTGTGTGTTTATATGTAGATGATATGATTTACATGGGTTCTAGTGCTTCACTTATTGCTAAGTTCAAAGCTAGTATGATGGAGAAATTTGAGATGACAGATCTTGGGTAGTTGTATTTTTTCCTTGATCTTGAGGTTAAGCAAGTGGAAGATGGGATTTTTGTGTCTCAACATAAGTATGCTTGTGACTTGCTTAAAAGGTTTGACATGACATGTTGCAATGCTGTAGAAATTCCTATGAATGTCAATGAGAAGCTGCAAATGGACGATGGAACAAAGAGTGCAGATGCAACAAAATTCAGGAGTTTAGTTGGAGGTCTTATCTATCTAACTCATACAAGACCAGATATTTGTTTTGTTGTGAGTGTAATTTCTAGGTTCATGCACAATCCGACCAAGCATCATTTTGGAGCAGCAAAGAGGTTGTTGAGATATATTGCAGGAACATCAGACTATGGCTTATGGTACAACTCAGTTTCAGAAATTGAATTAGTTGGATTCACAGACAGCGATTGGGCAGGCTGTGTGGAAGATAGAAAAAGTAACTCAGGACATGTTTTCAATCTAGGTTCTGGAGCAGTTTGTTGGAGTTCAAAGAAGCAGAGAGTGACAACTTTATAATCATCGGAAGCTGAGTATACAGCAGCTACTGCAGCAGCATGTCAGGCAGTTTGGTTAAGAAGAATTTTGAAAGACATCAAGCAAGAACAAGTGAAAGCAACAACAATTTTCTGTGACAACAAAGCAACTATAGCAATGACCAAGAATCCAACATATCATGGAAGAATAAAGCATATATCCATCAAGGTCCACTTCATTAGAGACTTGGTTAGTGAAGGGTCAATTGTTTTGGAGCATTGCAACACAAACGAGCAGAGTGCAGATGTTCTTACAAAAGCATTATCGAAGAACAAGTTTGACTACTTCAGAAGTAAGCTTGGAGTGTGAAAGTTTGAATCAAGGGAGAGTGTTGAAAAGTGATTCAAATTACAATCAATGATTTCAGTTACATGTTTTGCTAGTTTTATTTCTAATCAATTGGGGGTTTCAGTTTTTACTTTTAATTATAGGACATAATGAGTTCATGGGTGTAGTGGGTGCTGTTACATTTTTGTTTCTTATAACTTCATGTTGTCTCTTTCATTTTCGATTATCAGAGAATAAAAAATTTTCAGCAAAACTTTCTTTGTGTTCTCTGTTCTTTTTTTACTCTGTTTCTTCTAGTGTTTTGTCTCGTAACAACAAACTCCACATTCCAAAATAGTGGAATTTTGAAAATATCTGCCTTCGAGGGTAAGAGATAGATGAGATTTTGGATTGTTGAGGATCCACGAGACCTGTTTATCAACTTGATTAAAGAGCTTGATGTCTCTAAATCCAAGGCCTCCTTCGCCTTTTTTCTTACGAAGCTTCTTCCAAGCTATCCAGAGTATTTTGTTCTTATTACTGCCGCTGCTCCACCAATACTCTCGCATAGCCGAAGTAATCTTCTTACAAGTATGTACTGGAAGTTTAAAACACATCATCACATACACTGGTAGCGAGGAAGCAACCGCTTTAATTAAAATCTCCTTCCCACCTTGTGACAATGATTCTCCTAACCAACCATTCATTCTCGATCGAAGTTTCTCATGGATAAAGTTCATGATTGCTCTTTTGGAACCCGAGAAGCATTCGGGAAGACCGAGATACATACCTTTGCCACTCTCTTCATGTATTTCCAAGACCCCTATTGATCCAATTTTTCACGGAATTGCTACTTTGCTACAAAAAAATTTGGAGATTTTTGGAAATTTATACATTGTCTTCACACACTTTTGTATTGTCCAAGACACTCCTTTATGACTGTTGTCTGCGAAGAGAAGATGATGAATGGCTGGGAAAGATGGACCGATACGAATAATTGGGATTTTACCCGAGCGTTCAACTTGATTAAGGATATGGACTAGAGCTTCAATACAGAGGTTAAAGAGAAAATGAGATAAATGTCTCCTTGGCGAAGACCTCTCTCCGGTGTGATTAAGCTGTATCTGTGAAACACATGAACTGAAAAAAGACTTCATTTTAGAACACGTTTGGGGGCCCACAATATCTCAAAATCGTTGATAAAGTCTAGCAGGGAAACCATCCGCACCAACACACTTATCTCCATTAATGGTGAAAATAACATTCTTCACTTCAATGTTCGAGACTCGTTTTAACAAATATCTGTTCATGACCACTGTCGCACGAGTAGAGAATCCATTGAAGATTGATTATAACTCCGTCAGATTCGAGCTAGTGAATAGCTCCCTATTTCCCTATTAGAAAGTTAAAATGAGATTACAAAATGTTTGCGGGAATACAGTATCGAGAACTAAAATTTAGCAAATTAGTGTTAACTTAAAAGTCAAGAAAGAAGAAGACTTGTGAGACAAGCTAGTTAACTTGCAAAACAAGTAACCTAGAGAATGGAGATTGAACGAGAAGGATGAGAAGGCTAAGTCTTCCTTAGCCTTCAGAGAGCCGTTGGGATGGACCAATGGACCGTAGAAGACCGTTGGAGCACTGGAGAGCCTGGTCCCCACACGTGACAAGAAAGGGCCTGCCTTCCTCGGGATGAGCGGAGCGCCAGCGCCCTGCGCTCCTCGGGAAGAGTGGACAACTTCCTCCTTCTTTCCTCTTATAGAATCAGTTGTATTTTAGTGTTTTGACTCTATTAGATGTATATAGTCTATATATATGTGTGTAATAGGCTTAAGGCAAAGTAACAAAGCAAGTTCTTCTTCTTCACATTATACTTCTCTCTAATCTTTCTCACTGGGAATCTCTCTTACTCACTCTTCCAAGATTTACATGGTATCGGAGCATAAAGCTCTTGAGACCCTCTCTAATTCCGCTACTCACTCTAGTCTACAAAACTCATGTACTCTCTTCTCTTAAATTGTTTCGAAAAATCACATTCTCCTTTCTCTCAAATTACTTAAAAATTTTCTAATGGAAAATTCCAAGACCTTTGGTGTTCATGTGACACTCAAAGGAGTGAATTATGTGTTATGGTCTAGGACCGTAAAATCTGTCTTAATTTACCGAGGACTTTGGGACCATGTTGATGTTGGTGCTCCAATGAGGTTGGTTCAACTTGAAAGAAAATCCAAAGAAGGAAAGGAAAGCAAGGCGGTTGAGGCAAAGGTGATAGATAAAGAAAAATGGTACCAAGATGACCAAGTGGTTCTAATCATCTTGCAAAGCTCGATCGATCCATCCATCCATGAGACTTACTCATATTGTGAAAGTGCCAAAACATCTTTGAGATACCCTTAAAAAGGTGTATAGGAACCTATCAAATCTCAGCCGGGTATATGAGGTAAAGAAGGAATTAAGTAAGCTAAAACAAGAAGAAATAGAGTTCACTAAGTGGTTTGGGAGGTATCAGTCACTTTGGGCCGAACTCGAAGTTCTTCGACCTCCCACCATGGATCCAATGGTGCTAAGTGAAAGGATGGAGCAGGACAAGGTCTTTGGACTCATGAAGAACACCAATCCAGTCTACAATGATCTCATTCGACATCTTCTAAGGTCGGAAAAACTCCCAAGCTTGGAGGAAGTTTGCGGTTTTATCCAAAGCGAGGCCTCCTTGGTGGAAAGGGGAAGCTTATTATGGACAACAAAGTGGCGTACCGACATGAAGAGAAGGAGGTATGGGTGTGTGATCATTGCAAGAAAAAGGGACACAAGGATCGATGTTGGATCCTACATCCACACCTCAAGAAAAATTGTGGGAGCAAAATAAAGGCAAAATGGCCAATCTTGCACACGGGGAAGATGATGGTTCTAGGAACAAGGAAGGATCGAACAAACAAGCTATGGTAGTGGCCAAAAAAATTTCGGTAAACCATGAGGAATACATGAAGAAATCCGACCTATTAAGGATTCCGATAACTCCTCTTTTGTCTTAAAAATTACTACACCTATTATTGTTGATTCGGGAGCAACCCACCACATGATTAGTAATGAAAATCTTCTTGAGTACATTTAACCGGACAAAGGTGGTGTAGAAAAAGCTAATGGTACTAAAGTTCCAGTTAAGGTAATAAGGAACTTGCAACTACTTAATAAATCCTCTAGTGCGTTTTATATGCCGAAATTCACATCTAATCTATTGAGTGTAAATAAAATCGTTTGTGATTTGAAATGTAAGGGTATATTTTATCCTAACGAAGTATATTTTCAGGATATTGAGAAAAACCAAATCTTTGGAGAAGGAGCCGCCAAAAATGGATTGTATCTCCTAGATGAGTTTAAGAGCAATTCACATATATCTTGTTTTCTTAGTATTAATATTAGTGAAAATTCCTTATGGCATGCCAGACTTGGGCATAGTCGAGCCTTAAAGTTATTGTTGCCTAATGTGCTATTTAATAATGATGAATGTGAAGCATGTATACTTGGTAAACATTGCAAATTGGTTTTTCCCAAGTCTTCAACCATTTATGAAAATCGTTTCAAATTAATACATTCGGATGTGAGGTCATCACCGTATGAGTCTAGAGAAAATTATAAGTACTTTGTCACATTCATTGATGAGAAATCCAAGTATACTTGGTTAACTTTATTACCTTCAAAAGAGAGGGTCTTAGAAGCATTTACAACCTTCCAATTATATGTGACTAACCAATATAATGGAAAGATTAAAATCTTAAGGACATATAACAAAGGCGAATATATGGGACACACATTCCAAAAAACCCTCACAAAGCTCGGAATAATGCATCAAACAAGCTACCCTTACACCCCAAAATAAAATGGTGTAGCCGAACGTAAAAATCGACACTTAATAGAGGTAGCAAGAGCTATGATGTTCCATATAAATGTGCCAAAACGCTTTTGGAGTGATGCGGTCATAACCGCATGTTATATCATCAACCGGACCCCAACAAAAGTGCTCCAAGATCTTATTCCTTTTGAGGTACTCAACAAAACTAAAACTCATATTAATCATTTATGAGTTTTTGGGTGTGTTGCATTTGTCTTAGTCCCCGGGGAGCTGAGAAACAAACTCGAAGCCAAAAGCATGAAGGGCATTTTCCTTGGGTATTCCACAATACAAAAGGGTTACAAGTTTTATGTGTCGGAGACTAGGAGGATACATGTCTCTCGGGATATCAAATTCATGGAAAACAAGGGCAACTATGTTGAGAAAAATTGGGAGGATGTCCTAGGACTCTCAAACTTATGCTCGGACCAAGTGAACACGCTCCAAATGGTTCTCGAGCGAAGGGGAGCCTGCGCCCCAGCCAAAGACATAGAGTCGGAACGTCTGCGCCCTTCAAAGATTTTGCACCTAACACGTTCTGCTCGGGTTGGGGATGTGATACTCCCGGAGCACTCCCATGATCAAGTGCCTGACAGACCAACATGGCCTTGCCCTAACACAACTACTGCACCCTTGACGTCTCCCGCATGACGCAAACGCCCCGAAGGGGCACCAGCTGCATCTCTAGCACCCGAGGACCAACATCCAGGCTATCGTCAAGCTCACAGTTGTGACATTGAGAAGAAGTCAAAGGACCCGGAAGGCAAAAGTACACTACAACAACAATGTGGTTGCTCACTTGATCCGTTGCACATGCAATTTCTCCGAGGCCCCTCCGGATCATCATGCATTCATGACCACCCTTGATCAAAAATTTGTGCCTAAGTCCTATGAAGAATCAAAGAACCACAAGGTATGGCGTGATGCCGAACATGGAGCAATGCTACAAAATTGCACTTGGGAGGAAGCTCCCCTTCCCCAAGGCAAGAAAGCGGTATCATCTCGATGGTTATTCACCATCAAATTTTAGAGCAATGGGCAAATTGAAAGGTATAAGGCACGTCTCGTAGCACATGGGTTCATCCAAACCTATGGAGAAGACTACCATGACATGTTTGCCCCGATAGCCAAACTCCACACGGTATGTGTTATCCTTTCATTAGCTACTAACCTTGGTTGTAACTTGTGGCAAATGGATGTGAAGAATGCATTCCTTCAAGGGGAACTTGAAGATGAAGTCTACATGTATCCTCCACCGGGGTTAGAACATATTGTCACACCGGGAAATGTTCTCCGACTCCGCAAAGCTATATATGGATTCAAACAATCCCCACGTGCTTGGTATCACAAATTAAGTCACGCACTCCGGAATCAAGGATTCCAAAAATCCGAGGCCGACAATACATTGTTTATACTCCAAGGTACGAATGGTATTGTGGCAATTTTAATCTATGTTGAAGATACCATCATAACCGGCAATAACAATGATGGCATCCAAAGTATTAAAACTCATCATAAATCGGCATTTGACATCAAATATTTAGGGCATATTAAATACTTTCTTGGGATAGAGGTATGCCGAAGTCAAGATGGCCTCTTCCTCTCTCAAAGAAAGTATGCACTTGACATCTTACGTGAGTGTGATGTAGGCAACGAAGTGGCTAAAACACCGTTTGATGAAGCCTCCAAAGTAACATGCAAAGAGGAGTATGGAGAAAACTCTCGGTTTGAGGATGCAAACCAATATCGGAAAATGGTGGGCAAACTTATCTACCTTACAATCACCCGCCCGAACCTATTCTATGTCGTCAATCAAGCAAGCCAACATATGCAATCTCAAAATTTGAGTCATTGGAAAATGGCAGAACGAATCCTTAGGTACATCAAAGGAAATCCGGAACAAGAGATATGGATGGGAAGGAATGAAAACACTACCCTCATTGGATATTTTGATGCAGATTGGGCTGGGGATAGGAAATACCGCAAGTCCATAACCGGATAATGCACGTTCCTTGGAGGAAACTTAATCACATGGAAAAGCAAGAAACAAAAGGTGGTATCATGCTCTAGTGCGGAAGCCGAATATAGGGCATTGAGGAAACTTACGGATGAACTTATATGGCTAAAAGCATTGCTCAAAGACTTGAGAGTTGAAATCCAAGAACCAATCACAATGCATTGTGACAATCAAACAGCCATACATATTGCATCAAATTCGGTGTTCCATGAAAGAACAAAACACATTGAAGTGGATTGCCACAAAGCCCGAGAGAAAGTGGAACAAGGAGTCATATTACCTTGCTACACCAAGAGCACATACCAACTTGCAGACATATTCACTAAAGCTGCGAGCTTAAGAGTATGTGAATTGATAATATGATTTTATTATGTTTTTCAAATCTTATTATACTGATGTCGATGTAGTATAATAAGTGTCAATCCAAGTGGGAGTATAACTAGCAATTAGAATGTGATAGACTACTCTAATTCAAGCGATATCAATTCAGTGGTTTGTTATCTATCAATCTAAGTGAACAATTTAAACAACAAGAAACGAAAGTAAAAATGAAAAGTAAACAACGGAACGAAGTGAAGTGGAAAGTAAACGGCATAACAAAGTGCAGTAAAGAGCACACAACGTGACAAGTGCAGTAAAAAGCAAATAGCGTGACAAAGTGCAGTAAAGAGCAAAAGTCGAGTGTGAGCAATATATGAGAAAATTGATTTCTTAAGGGGCGGAGATCATGGACCAGTGTATCACTTAAAATCACTAAATCGCTTAATAAACTTAAACAGAGTGGATCTCTAGGCAATAAACTTATAACTATTGAGTCCACTCTCGTGGCAAACAACCTTAGTAAAGCTATCAACTGACCTTATCATCATAAGCGTTTAACAATCCAACTACCATGAAAAAATAGTTTAAACGAGCCTAATAAACACCTTAGACAACTAATCCCTGAGGATAAGAATGTAGATTTTTGAGACGGTTAAATCAGACAATTCAACACACCTGCCAGGAGTTAAACGTCTAAGATCATGTTTCAATTGATCAAAAATGAACAAGAATTAATAACATCGTAACAAAAGAGATCAATACTATTCTACTCTTAAGCGACTTAGAAAACCTTAAGGTCCATGCTGGTCTAACCCGTTCCCTCAGGAACCCTAAATTTACTACTCATATTTCATGGGTGAAACAATTAAAATAATAATCAAGGTGGAAGACATAATAATGAAATTTAGAAAGTAAACTTAGAATAAAGGCAAATTGAAACTAGATTCAAAGATCATCAAACGTAAGTATAATTCATGTTCTGAAATTATAACAATGAAAAACTCAAAAAGTTCTGAAACAACATTCAAACTTGGGTCCTCTCTTTGTGAAACTAAGGAGGGTATTTATACTAATCCCCCGTTAAATCTAGAAAGTAAAAACAAAGAAAAACTAAGAAATATAATTGACTCGACATCGTGGGCCGAGTCGAGTCATTGGCCCGTCAAAGGTGCAGTGGACTCAGCCCGTCAAAGGTGAAGTAGACTCGGCTTGTCAAAGGTGAAGTGAACTCGGCCCATCAAATTTGAAGTGGACTCGGTCAGTCAAAGGTGAAGTGGACTCGACCTGTCAAATGTGAATTGGACTCGGCTAGTCAAAGGCGAATTGGACTAGGCTAGTCAAAAGTGAAGTGTATTCGGCCCGTCAAAGGTGAAGTTGACTCGGCCAGTCAAAGGTGAAGTGGACTCAACCCGTCAAAGGTGAAGTGGACTTGGTCAGTCAAAGGTGAAGTGGACTCGGCCCGTCAAAGGTGAAGTGGATCGGCCCGTCAAAGATGATTTCGCACGCCATCCGAGTCCCGTTGGGTGTGTTATCCTTGAGTGCCAATCCGAGTCCCGTTGGGTGAGTTACCGTGAAGTGCCAATCCGAGTCCAAACTTCTTGAAAATAACTCCAATTGCAATGTGTATGGTATGCAAATGTAACATGCGCGTACAAACTACATATGACTCGAATATGATGTAAATGCAACATATATGTATGAAAAGTGAACTAAAAATGGCTCCTAAATTATGTTAAAATGTATGTACATCATGAATTCATCCACTCAAAACTTGGGCTCATCGACCTGCCCAAACAGTGATAATGAACCGCACTCTTTTTCTCTTAGATGACTTTGTCCCAATGAGTTTTCCTCTTAAGGTTTTTAATGAGGTGGTGAGTCACAACTTTCAAGCTTGAACCTATCTTTACATTATAGATTCAAGCTTGAAGAGAGTGTTAACTTAGAAGTCAAGAAAGAAGAAGACTTGTGAGACAAGCTAGTTAACTTGCAAAACAAGTAACCGAGAGAATGGAGATTAGACGAGAAGACCGTTGGAAGCACTGGAGCGCCTGGTCCCCACACGTGACAAGAAAGGGCGCACCTTCCTCAGGATGAGCGGAGCGCCCTGCGCTCCTCGGGAAGAGTGGACGACTTCCTCCTTCCTTCCTCTTATAGAATAAATTGTATTTTAGTATTTTGACTCTATTAGATGTATACAGTCTTTATATATGTGTGTAATAAGCTTAAGGCAAAGTAGGAAAGAAAGTTCTTATTCTTCACATTATACTTCTCTCTAATCTTTTTCATTCGAAATCTTTCTTACTTACTCTTCCAAGATTTACAATTAGCGAGGTCACTCATTTGCCAAAGCCGAGCTCAATTTTTGAGAAAAAGATCCCCTTCAACGTCTCACGGCCTCTCCCTTTTATTTGTGCTATGTGATCTTTTTCATTAATATTGATGGATTTCATCATTAAATATTTCTTAATCAGCGCATCACAATTCGCGCTGTCATTTAATTGTTCCGTTGACTCAGCTCAGATCCTTAACTTCGCGCTAATTAACAGAGCTTATAATTAGGAAATGGGCCTTAGTGAGCCAGATTAATCGTATTGGGTCTATGGTTAACACTCCCTAAAATAGCTGACTGCTAAATTGCCTTTAGAACCGTCCAGAAACTGTTTACTCGCATTATCATCCAGAAGCATGTGAACACGGTTACGAACTTTTTGTTCTTCAGACAACTGTGAAAATGACGCGTGTTTTTGTCTCCGGCTTTGAGCTATTGTTCCCGTCTTCTTTGCTTCTAGTATCTTTCTTTATCCACATAAGTTTCATTTAGGTCGCTTTTAAGTTTATAAGAAGATCCCTATCTGGATTACGCTTTGACATTTCTATCTCTAGTCTGGCTTGTAAACTTTCAATTCTGTTTCTAGAATTGACAATGGTCGTCTTTTTCCACTAGGCAAGCTCACTTTGACATTTCCAAAGTCGATAAGATATAAGAATATAAGGTTGTGATACATCCGAGCCCCATCCTTCCGTACTATAGAAAACAATAACTTTGAAATACTCATCTGCAAAAGCCAAACAATAAGGTCTGATCTATAGTTTAGAATTTTCAAATAGAACAGAAATTCGAACTCATTATCTCGTATCTAACTAAATCAACAATGAATTTAAATAAAAGATAAAATGTTATATATAGTGCGTTGACTCGTCTCTGCACAACACGTGTTAAAGTATCAACTAGATGGACTCACAAGCTTCAGTCTCCTCCATTGATTTAAACCACATTAAATCTGGTTCAAATTTCATATAACGGCACATAATCTTTCGAAATGAAAAAAGAAAACCGTTAAGAATTAATTTATTTCGTAACTATCAAACCAGTAATTAATTGTAACGGTAACAAAAAGTTTCTGTTGGATCAACTTTTATTTATCTGCAGAGACAACTTCAATTTTTGTTTTAAAGGAGTTTCCTTTTTTTTTGTTCGAATTCTTTCTCTTACAACTCCAATTTCTGTTCCATCATAGCTTCGTCTTTAAGATTTCTGTTCATGGAGATGCTTCTGTCAAGGTAAATTTCTGGATTAAAGTTGGGTGCTTTACAATTGGTTTGTTCATGCTCTGAAATTATCGGAAATCCAAATTGGGTGTTTTAGTTTTGTTCTTTGTGTTAATCTAATTATCTCCTCTTCGAACATTCTTTCATCAGAAGAAAAAGTTTATGCTTCTCATGAGTCATGATGAAGGTTAAAGAAATAGATTTGAAGATTAAAATCACTTACTCTGTTCTTCTTCTTTTGCATTGTATGATCGATTGTATGCGTTGTGGTAAAAAAGCCCTAGAAAATCGATTTCTCATCTTGATTGTGAATTGGGATGATCCTGATGCACCGATTCGATTACGGCGATGGATATGATTCGTTGCTGCAGGGACTTCATGTGGGTATCTCTTGGTTTACTCCATTCTCAGTGATCTGATACATAAGCAGGTGAAATTCAAATGATGTTGGGTACTTAGTCCTCTCTCTCTAGTTTTACGTACTCTCATGGATCTATTTGCTTATTTATTTGATGTATGTATGTTTTTGACAGATAGTACATCGAAGCCGTATCATCCTCTGAGGACTGAGGAGAGATCTGCATTGTAATGACTCCAACATTCAGGTACTCTTGGAAAAACATTCTAACAGAAGAAGAATTGTCTGAGATTTGTTTGTTAATTATGTCTTTGCATGATTGTAGATTATGCAAGGAATAGAAAGGACATTCAGAAGATAGTGGAACTTCAGGTGATTACTACTAATGTGTATTTGATTTATGTCATGTTTCTGCTGTTGAAGAGAAAGAATACAATAATGAGACCTTTTTGAAGTTTATAATTTTGGCTATTTTATTCTTTGAAGTTATTGCTCTTGTTCTTTTGGCCGTTGCTAGCAACAATGATTAGCAAAAGCGACCAAATCATGCTCTTTTGGTAGTCGCTAGTTCAATGACTAATCACAGTGACTAGTCGCTAGCGACTATATTTTTCAGTTGCTAGAAAATTTAACTGTAACACCCGTCTCCCGACTCTTAGAGACACGTGTCACTTCATACCAAAACATTCAATCTTTATTTAATAACTAAGATGGTCCCAAAATCTTACATAAAATCTCTCGAATAAAAATCATTAAAATAAAGAAAATAACGAAGAAAATGTCTTACGAAATAAATAATTGAAATAAATAACTTCAATGAAAAAGGGAGACTTGGCAGCTACTCATGATCCTAGATTCGATCTGGAAAAAGGGAAAAAATGAGGGGGTGATTATAAATACTTAGTGAGGAGATCACTTCTGCCCACTGAGGCTCAAAGTTCTAACTTAATACTAAACATCGTCTATCCTAAGCATAGAAAGCAATCATGTGCAACTTGTGTATTTCAACAAGTTGTACCAATCAGGTCGGTCTGCTAATAGCAGCCAACGTCGCACACATCGGCTCAACCATACTCCACGATGGCTTCAGAGCCCCTCGGTTGGGAGACCACGGTCCGTAACTCGATCCTCCCTAGCTCATCAACGGATTTTGGGCTGAAGCGATCCTGTCGGCTCACTCCAGACCATTGTCTATTTCCACGGGGATTATCGGCTCGTAGTCCAACTCCTCCGCGTCACACTTTTAAAGAGACATCCAAACCATTGTCTCTTTTCCATGGGGATTGTCGGCCCGTAACCCAATTCCTCCGCGTCACCACTTTTAAGAGACATGTCACTTACTCATTTACTCATTCTTTATCTACTTTCTTTTCATCACAGCATCAAATATGTCACCTCTTACGAGACGCATCAACAAATTCATATTTTAATTATTTACATATTATATAATAATTCAAACTTATCATATTTTCAAATATTCACAAAATACCTAAAAATATTATCTATGAGTTATATAATATTTAATATATGATTAAAAATATTCTAATTAAATATTTTTAATTTCTAGAATAAATGAGTCTAATATTAAAGTTAAACTAAAAGTCTCGCAGATCATATCCTCACCTAGATTGGCCGGTGACCGATTCAAAAACGCAGCCAAAAACAAATTCAACAACTTTCACAATAGAAACCTTCACACACAAGCAACCAGACAAAACTAGGGTTCATCAGTCAACAAAACATATAATTTTTGCTGACCAAGCAACAACATTACAGATCAGATCTTACCTAGATTCGAAGGTCTGGAGGTTCTGTTGCGTTCCTGAATGTTCCCTTTATCTAAATCCAACAAAAACCTGACTTTCCTTGCACAGATCTAGTCAGAAAACTTGATGACATATTTTCTTTTTTTCTGGTGCTAGGTTTAGAAAATGCATATTTTCCTTTTTTCTCAACAAACTTGATGACAATTCTTTTATTGGGCCTTATGGGCCACATATTTAATTCATTAACCCAATGTTGGGTCTCACACTAACAATCAATCACTGTAGCGACCAGTGACTACAAAAAGAACAACATAGCGACCAAAACTTTTTTTTCATATTATTTTCACTATTATATTTTAAAATCCATAAAATAATATATAAAAATAAAAAAATTCTAAAATTAAATAATAAAATTATTTTACAAAAATAAAATAAAATTTCATATTTATAATAATTATTTAAAATTTATAGCTACTTATAAATATATTTTTTTGGTTATTAACATTAACAATTTTATATAATATAATTTTTTGTTGTTAATTCTTTAACTTTTTTAGACTTTTTATATTTTGTTTTATATTTTTGTTTATAATACGTAATATAATTTTTTGTTGTATATTTTTTTACTTTATTCTAATTAAAAAAAATTAATAACATAATAATTTTATGTCGTATATACAAATTATATACTAATAGATAATAAACTATTCTACTGTATATATGAATATATAATACTAACTTTCGTATAAAAATAATATTAAGTATAAAAAAAATATTTAATGGTATATTTATTTTATATTAAAAATTAATACTATTACATTTTACTTTATTTTTAAATTTTAATTTATAATTTACTTGCTAAGTTTTATTATTAGAAATTTTTTAAAATTATTATATAATTTTTATTTATTTTGATAGATAGTTAGGTATTAGCTTTTATTATAAATTATGTAAAACTAAAAATTTTAAAAAATATTGTAAAATAATCGTTATCTAGCGATTATAAAATGAATAATATAACTATCAACGACAAAACCATTATTGTGCAATGACCATTGGCATTGGACAGATGCTGTAATCTCTCGGCTTACACGTGTTGGTAATATTTTCAGTTAATGTTTTCTTTACATTGATTTCCGGGTTTCAAATTGGTTTGGTAAACAAATTGTTTTTTGTTTACTTTTTCAAAATAGTGTTTTTAAACTTTTTTCATTTCAAATTAATTAAATGTTTGAGGCAGATGACATTTAGCTTAGTGGCAGATGATAAGTCCACTTAAGGTAGTGTATTTGCATAACCTGAGATTAAGTCTCCATGCCTACATTATGTAGAAATTTGACTATTGGACCGATCAGTTGTGGTCCAACATAATTTGCCGTTGACAAAAAAAATTAATTAAATGTTTAAATTTTCAAATTAATTAAGTGTTTAAATTCTCTTTCATAGTGATAGATTTCGGAAAAACTGAACATGATAATAAGTGATGTGGAACTTAAGTAGTTTTGGAGTAGCAAATTTTTATAATTAATTATTATAAACATGTTACAAAAGAAGCATATAATATGAAATAACAACCTATGTTGCACGGGGACGCCAAAAGGGTCACGTCTTACGTTTCCGAAACGTTTCCGTGACGGGGACGTCGTGGGGACATTTTAGGGACGTCCCCATCCCGTTCTTAAAATTGGGGATATTGCGTGGTTTTTGGGGACGGTTTGGTTTAAAGATTGGGACGTTTCTGAGATGTTTCAAATGTAAATTAGGAAACTCGATTAGTTAAATAAATTTTCCAAATAAATAAAAAAGGAAAAATTTTAAATTTTTCCTTTTAGTTTCATTTAAAAAGGCAATAAAACACTAAATTAGAAATTTATCATTTTTTTTGTAATTTGTCATTATTCTTATTTCCTTTTTGTTAATGGATTGCACCCCATATTTTCCTTTTTTCTTTAAGTAAGTCGGCCTTATGACCCCTATATAAGGTCTCCTTGCAGCCATGTAACAAGGCACCCAACTTTGAAATCAACAAAGAACACAATTTCCCATAGAAAAATCCTTACTCCTTCCACGTCCCTTGACTTTTCTTACCAAGGAAAATTCTTAGAGAAGCATCTCGAAGCTCGTACCACATTGTTATTCATTACAAGGTACGATTACGTGATCATTGATCAACCATTATTTGTTCATGTGTGATGTTTGTGTGTGGATTGACTTTTGATAACTAACGTGTTTGGTTTGACGTTTACTCTAATCTTTTGTAGGTTTTGACAAAACTGTTTTGTGATGTCCCAAGAACAAAGTAGTACTCCTATTGGTTCTAGTAGTAATCCTAGTGATTATGTCTC
>JAKUCM010000794.1:0-62799 GCA_023374145.1 Lepidium sativum | reverse complement strand
TGGTATATGGTTTAGGTTTGACTGTGGTTGTAATGGTGGAATAATGCTAGAAGAATTGATCCTGTTGTTACCAGTTAATGGCATTCTGTTGTTGTTATGTCCATTTGATTCTCCCGAGAAGCATCGGGTTCATTCCTGTTACTCTCTTGACGGTTTTCTTCCGCCATTTTCACCTTAACATAACATGGAAAGCACTATAACTATATCTAAAATACTTAAGGGTAGTTCAGAAATAGGAGAGAACGAGAATGTATGTCTTCTTACCTTAGCTCTCAATGTCTCAATGTCAGCTTTTAGTATTCTATTGCCAACAGCAGCTTCATCATACTTGTGATTCATGTTGCTCAGTTGCTTAAGCAGTGTTGAATGTTCACCCTTTAGCTCATTAACCTATCAAAATAGAAAACAGGTATCCTTAGAAATCCTTTAAACACAAAAGATTAAGGTGTTAAGAGAATGTGATGTGAAACCTGTGTTTCAAGATCACTTGTTTGCTCCTGCTTTCTCCTTCTAGATCGTCTAGCTGACTCTCGATTTGACAGCATCCTACAAATATTGAAGAACGGAAACAGCTCCAGAACTATTTCACACTAAAGGTAACCTTCAAAAGAAAAAGAAAAAAAAGAAGAGAAAATGGATCATTACCTTCTAGATTTTTTTACATCCTCTGGATTCAAGGAACCAGTGGTTTCATTCTCTTCATCAAGGTCGTCGTCATCAGAATACTCTCTCGATGATCCACTAATAACTGCTTCATTATTACACCAGTTTTTTTCAGCTCAGCTGGTAAGGAAGAAGTAACACCAAGATCTCCTCGGGCCATCAAAGAACCTACCAGGATTTAAACTTACTACGCGTAAGACTCAAATAGACATCTGAAAAATAATAAGTAGCACCGATATATTGATTTTCCACGTTAACCCACTATTGTTGACAAGTAATTTCGAACTAACTACCAGAATCTATCTCAATCCTAGTCTTATTTGTCTTCCAGTTCCAGAAAGCAGATTAATTTCAAGGAGAAAGTCACAAAAAGATTGAAACTTGATAGACAAAACTTAGAGGCATGATAAGGAGACTTGGAAAGAGTTAAAAAAAAAAACCATTTTCCCTTTCTAGAGCACAATTTCTTTAACTTGGCCTCGAAATTTTATAGATACACAGACGAGTATAGAGAAACGAATCTGCAGGTTAATCTTCGCTCATCCACATAAAGAAACTAAGACACAAACTAAAAGCTGATAACAAAGAATTCACCTTGAGGAAGAGGACTGGATTGAGCTGGTTGAAATTGAGGTTCTGTACTATAAGTTGCATCTTCAGGTTTCACAGACCCAGCCTGCGCAACTCAAAGAAATAAACATCAGAGCTTGAGATTTCGATCTTCTTACTGCAATCAAAATTACTCTGTAAAAAGAGGGAAACAGAAGATAAACCCTAAGAGCTACAACAGTAGCGCACTCAGTCTCAAGCTTATTTTTGAGAACACGATGATGATAATCATTGGAATCAATCACCGTCGTCGGCAAAGCAGCGGAATCCAAATTTCCCGAATCGCGATCGTGATCGCGGCGAAATCGACTATCATCCTCGAAATCATTTTGTCCAGAAACAGAAGGAAGAGATTGAACCGATGAAACACCGATGATGGCGTTGGTTCCTTCAAGTGGCTCTGAGCTCACAGCAGACGAAGAAATCTCTTCGAAAAACATCTCGAAAGTCCATTCAGGTTGACTCTGGCTAACTTCATCCGCCGTAACAAGCTTGGTCGAATCAGGATTGAGAGAAGGAGGTGATTCCCAAAAGGGATCGGAGAAATCGTCAATGGAGAAGATACTGTTCATCGCTTTCGCTTTCTTCTTCTTCACTTTATTTTTGATTCTTTTGTTCGCTCTTTGCCTATTTGCATCACGTCCACACCACATAAGAATATTCTGTTTTTTTTTTTCTTAAATACGTACAAGAAAAAAACAGTTTTTTCTACTACTCCATTCGATTTTTTTTGTCAACATTTTTATTTCTTTATATTCTGATTTTAATTATTTTTTATACGTACACACTAACATTGTTTTTTTGGTTATAATAAATCAAAATTTTAAATCATAACAATTATTTAAAATTTTAAATCATAACAATTATTTAAAATTTAAAATTTTGATTTATTATAACCAAAAAACAATGTTAGTGTGTACGTATAAAAAATAATTAAAATCAGAATATAAAAAATAATTAAAATTTAAATCAAAATTTTAAATCATAACAATTATGCCGAGGACAGGTGGCGGTGTAGTCACTTTATAAATCCTCTTGGCACCAGAGATCGAACCCCCTACCTGTAATTGTATGAGTGAGATTTAAAAATCCAGTAGGCTGGTTGACAAAAAAAAAAATCATAACAATTATACAAGTGGCATTTACCTTAGTGACATGTGGTAAGTCCACAAGAGGCATGCGCACTTGTACATCCTGCGATCAAGTCTCACTGTTTGCATTTGCAAGAACTTGGCTAATGGGTCGGCCATTTGTGACCCAATGTTGACAAAAAAAAAAAAAAAATCATAACAATTATAGAGGACACTCACTATATAAAAAAAATTTCTAAGAAAATAACAAATGTGAAGATTTCAACCATCTTTTTTGTCAAACTTAACTCAATTTCAAATAAAATAGAACTAAAAAATCGGTGCATAATTTACAAAACTTAATTCTTAAATAAATCGTGAATTCGACGAACTAGAAAATCGGTTTTATGGTTGAGTGTTCGAAATATCTCAAGATTTTAACCATCTTAAAAGTTTATCTGTTGCTTTTTTCCATATCATGTATGTTTTAAATTGACAAAAAACGGTCAAATGATTTGATTTATACATCTAGATAATCTTTTAATCGGCGGATCCATCAGTCCACCAAAAGAAAAATCAAGATGGGCGATTGTTAGGCGATTTCCGGTGTATCGGTGGTGCTTCTCCGGTGAGCTTTTTCAGCGGGGTTTGGTGGGCGATTTCGTTTTGCTTTTTCTTCTGGTGGCTTTGTTAGGGTTTTCTTAAGCGTAGGGAAGATTTTCAGCGTCTCGTTAGACTTCGGTGGGTAGGTTAGGGTTTGGGAGATTCGGGGTTTGTAGCTTCTGGTGGTGGGGGCTTCTTGGCTTTGGGTTCGTGTCGGATCTCTCTGAGATTTCCGGTTGCTAGGGTATGGGTTTTCACCGATCTCTGTGGGTTGTAGCGTCTTCCTCCAGGTAAGTACTTCGATTGATGTCTCTCTTTGCTCTCGTTATTTTGTTTCGTTGTCGAGATGGTTATATTGGATCTTTCATGGTTGTTGGGAAGATAATTTGGACTAATTTGTGGATTCGGGGGACCATTTACATATACTCTGATAACATTACCTTCAGAGTTTGTTGTAATGGGAGGAACCTGAGTGGGATTTTTTGTAACTATCTATCGTATTAGTGAGTTTGGATGGTTGGTTTGTGTGGTTAACATTACTTCTATGGAGATCTTTCATAAGTCTAAGGAAGGTATATGTCTGGTAATTGTTGTGTTCATGAGAGAGACTTTTCAACAAGTTTCAAGTCCAAGGATTACGAGAGATTTAGTACATTGTTGTCAGTTTATTCTTTCTATTGTAGAGCAATCAAATGTGATAGAATAAAGAGCATGTTGTTTTGCGGAACATTATGTGATTGGGAGTAATATAGAGTTGGTTATCATCAACCAAGTTTTGATAATTAAATGTGATTTTGCTTTGTTGGTTGTTTTCGTTTTGGAGGTCCCTGGGTTGATTATAATCGAGTTAGAGGGTCTTATATTGATCTCTGAGTTAAGTGATATGTTGTCTCATAACTTAGAGTGCCCCCTTCTCTGTGGTTTCTTATTACTAACTGGTTATATTTGGTACAAGGGAAGTTACAGAGTTTGTCGATTGAGGGTAGTGGTGGTCTGCTTGTTCAACGAAAGAATTCATATGAGCAAGAAGGATGCCACAAAGGAGATGCAGGCTTTACTTCTGCATTCTTTACGAAACTTAGGTGGATTATACTACAGAATAGTTTTAATTGTTAAATAGGAATTTGTGGTTTTTGAAAATCAAAAATTAGGCTGATTTTTATGGTTTTCAAATGGTTTTGTTTGGAAAGTGTGGTCCAGAAGACGCCAAAGTGTGATCAATATCTGGGAAGGGGAGAAGTCTAGCTCTCAGGTATGTCACTTAGTCTCAATGATTGAACTTTTCTGTGGTGAGAAACATGGATGTTGGGGGGGGGGGGGGGGGGGGGGCGGTTATGATTCGCCTCTATAGGGAGGTAATAACAGTAAATATGGGGGTATGTTGGTGGTAGACATGTGGATAACAAATTGAAATATTGGTGTCGAATTTCAAGGAGATTTGACTCTATTAGGCAATTGAAGGACTACGAGAATATACTTTCTTTTACGTTTTTTCCAATTTGAAAATTGGTGTGGGTTTGACTATCATTTATCCCTATTTTTACGGAGCCTATGTCACCTTATTTTTAGTGATCATAACAAACTAGCAATCAGGGAACAGTTTCAAATTTTAAATTTATCCTTTAAAAGGAGATGCCCATCGTCACCTGAATCTAACACGATTATATCAGAGTCTAAATTGGCAAATAGGTTCTGGCTCGATTTTAAATAAGAAAGTAATGGCGCAGTTGAGTGTTGATAAGAAGAGTTTAGGAGTCAAATCGCCCCCTAGGCTTCTGAAAATTAGGATCCCTAGGATAGATAACTCTGCGCTTTTGGCGAGAAGTTCTAAGGTATTAATGGGTAGATGTCTTAATCCACAAATCCAGAATGTGGATACCTTTCTTTTTAGGATTCCATAATTCTGGAATTTAGTGGGCATGGTAAGTGGCTTAAACTTAGGAAATGGGAGGTTCCAGTTTGATTTTAAATTAGAGGATGATTTAGCTAAAGTTCAAGAAAATGGGTCAATAAACTTCGATGGGTGGATGGTATCTTATGCACCCTAGAAGGCAATGGCGGATGCCGATTACTAGAGTATGGTTAGGTTATTAATTAGGATAACGGGGATTCCATTTGAGTATAGAGTGGAGGAAGTCTACCATCTTGTGGCTGAAACATTAGGGTCCATATTGGGTATTGAAGTCAACAAGGGTCAGGTACTAATTGAGATACCATGCTCTAAACCGCTGATTTTCTCCTCAATTTTAGAATTTGAGGAAGGAAAAGAGTCAAGAATAATGTTTGAGTATAAAAGGGTTGGTTGGTTTCTGTCGTCTTTGTAATCGAATGACACATGACGCAGAGGTGTGCTATAAGGCTAAGGTATATGAGAAAGTGGCGGAGGGTAGTGGGAAAAAGGAAGTCGGGTCCTCCTGATAGAGCCAACAGTTTTAGAGGTGCGGTTTTGGGAGGGAAAAGAAACCCCAGAGCAATTAATAGGGCTTTAGCCATGCGGGATAAAGTGGATATGGGGAAAAGGAATAGGGATACGCATCCGCAATTGCCTAGTGTGGCGGTTGTGGACAAGGTATTGGCTAATATTGGTTTCTGTTTAATGGGCATATGTGTATATTTGACTGTGATTTGTCTTATGTATACACAGGTTGTTGGAGGTGGTGAGGAAGAGAGAATTATGGCTGTGAAGAAAGTGCGGAGGCCACTCTTCCAGGGGGTTGTTTCGGAAGCAGATACGGTGCTAGATTTGGCATCGTCTGTGGATGGTGGTGAAGAAGAAGGTTTTGTATATGAGGCCTTAGCTGACCAGTTGGAGGCAGATAGGGTGTTGCCAACGGAATTTGATGATCAAGTGGATTTAATCCAGCAAGAGGAGGCTTTTCAGGACTCGGCAGAGTTGATTGCAGCACTCACTGAGAAGTTGGAGAGTGAGGTTTCAGACTCTTTGGATTAAGATCATACTATAGATTCATGTCAGAATCTGGGGGAGGAGAAAGTTGATGTGGTTAGGGGCAGAAAGTGGGTCAAGAATACAGAAGGGTAAGGAAGGCAAAATGTCTAATAAGATGTTGAAAAAGCCGCCAACTCCAATTCGGGGAGTAAGTTCAAAAAGTTGGCTATGATGGGAACTAAATCTCCAAGAAGGACTCCACGGTCGCAGAGGCTTCAGGAGACAATGTGATGGAGCAAGATTATGGCTCTATTTTCTTTTGTAATTTTAATGTTTTTAAAACTTTTATGTTGGAATTGTCAAGGTATTGGGAATAAAGTTTCAATTGGATATTTAAGAGATATTTGGCGTTTAAATAAACCAGAGTTATTGTTTTTATCTGAAACAAAGAATAATTATCTTTTTATGGAAAAAATACAATTACACTTAGGCTTTCAATTTTTAACAACAGTAGAGCCAATGGTTACAAGTGGAGGTTTGGCGTTATTTTATCTAGATAATTACAATATTAAAGTTGAATATAAGGATAAAAATATAATAGATATAACCTTAGATATTTTAGGTGTTACATCTCTTATAACTTTCATATATGGGGATCCGGTGCGATCTGGAAGAGTGTCTGTCTGGGAACGATTAATTCGGATGGGACAGATCATGTACGTGGTTAATAACTGGAGATTTTAATGAGTTGATTGGAAATCATGAAAAACAGGGGGAATTCCAAGACACCCTTCCTCTTTCGTGGACTTTAGGCATCTGATTCAGATTTGCGGTTTACTTGAATTCCCAAAAAGGGGGAATATATGGTCATGGAGAGCTGTTAGGCAAAATGGGGGTCAAAAGATGTGTTTTAGATAAAGCTTTAGTAATGGAGATTTGCATGAGTTGTTCCCTCAGTCAGAGATTCAATATTAGGAGATGATAAGATCTGATCATCGACCTATTTTAGGTTATTTTAAAGATACATCGCAGAAAGTTAGGAAGAAGTCTTTCTATTTTGACAAAAGATGGGTAGGCTTACCAGGCTTGGTAGATGTAGTGGCAAAAAGGTGGAAAACATGTGGCTTTCGCCAGAATCTTTCTGGTGTCAGATCGAATTAGAGTTTGCAGGAATGAAATATCGCATTAGCGAAGTAAGAATGTCTAGTCAGGGGAACAAAAAACTAATGGAGCTTAAGCAGATAGTGGAGGAGTATAATTTGGGATCTTCAGTTGATCATCGGCTTTTAGCTGATGCAATGAAAAAGCTTAGACAAGCTTATATGGAAAAGAAGATGTACTGGAAACAGAAGAGTAGGAATAAGTGGTTAAAAGAGGGTGACGAAAACACGAAGTTTTTTCATGCAATCACTAAACAAAGAAGAGCAAAAAATAGAATAACAACCCTTATTACGGAGAGGGGGTGATTGGGTCACGACAGAAAGTGAGATCTTGGGAGAAAGCAACGTCATATTTCTCAAATTTGTTTAATAGTTCGACGTCAATCTCTACACAAATTGAGGGTGTTGAGTCAAAAATTTCAGAATTGGATAATCAGCTTCTAATGCGGCCCATAACAGAATTAGAGGCCAATATTATGTTATTTTATGATAGACCCGGGAAAGGCACCAGGGGCCTGACAGAATGACAGGGTTGTTCAATCAAAATTACTGGGATTTGTTGAAAGATGATTTGGTGGTAATGGTTAATAATGTTTTGTGAAATGGTTATTTTGACAAAGCGTTGAATAAGACCAATATTTGTCTTATTCTGAAGGTTTCACGATCCTACTTGCATGGGGTGAATTCCGTCCAATTAGTCTTTGTAATATTGGGTATAAATTGATTTCAAAATTTTTGTGTTTAAGGTTAAAAAGGGTATTACCCAAAATTATATCTGAAACACAGTCGGCTTTTGTTGCTGGGCGGGTCCATTTCTGATAATATATTGATTGCCCAGGAAATTTTACACGCCTTACGTACGAATTCAGCAGTTAAGGGACAGTATATGGCTGTCAAGACGGATATGAGTAAAGCTTATGATAGAGTGAAGTGGAATTTTATTAGTAATTTGTTACGAAAACTAGGTTTTTGTGAGAACTGGATAAAATGTGTTATGTGGTGTGTCACAAGTGTGGAATACTCGATATTAATAAATGGTAACGCTGGGGGAGATTTATTCCGAGAAGAGTAATCCGCCAAGGTGATCCTTTATCGCCATATTTATTTATTATTTGTATTGATGTCTTAATTGCTAAATTAAAGGCAGCTGGACAGCAGCACTTTATATCAGGAATTAGGGTAGCTAGAGATAGTCCGGCGGTATCGCATTTGCTTTTTGCGGATGATAGTCTCTTTTTCTATAAGGCTTCCAAACAGGAAGCAGAACATATTTTACATATTCTGAAAGAGTATGAACTGATATCGAGTCAGCAAATAAATTTTGCAAAATCATCTATACAATTTGGTAAGTTGGTACCGGGGAGAAATTACCGGGATAGTACAACAAATATTGTTGGAGAATTAGGAATGTAGGAAGTATGGGGACATACTTAGGCCTACCGGAAAATATTAGTGGCTCTAAAAGAGAAGTTTTTTAGTTTTGTGGGGGAACGTCTGCAGGATAGAATTAATAGTTTATCAGCGCGGTTTTTATCGAAAGGAGGGAAGAAAATCCTGATTAAGTATGTACTAACTGCATTGCCAACATATGTGATGTCATGTTATAGACTACCATGTGCGGTGGGTAAGGACAATTGAGTCAGCTATAGCACGGTTCTAGTGGGCTAATTCAGCGTCTTCTGGAGGTATTCACTGGAAAAAATGGACGGAGTTATGTAAACCAAAATCAGGGGGAGGTTTGGGATATAGAATTTTGGGGGGATTTTAATAAGGCACTTTTGGCCAAGCAGTTATGGAGGTTGTTGACTAATCCAGATTCATTACTAGCAAGAGTTTTAAAACGTAAATACTATATGAACTCGGGTCTGTTATTGGCAAAGCCCAGGGTAGGGGTCTTCATATGGTTGGCGTAGTATGCTATATGTGCGTGACTTGATCTGTAAAGGCATTATATGTAAGATTGGAGATGTAGCAGGATGCTTGGATCCCATATATTGTTCTGCGGCCCGGCAACATGGACACATATGTACCCTTCTCTGGATCTGACGGTTGATCAATTTATTGACACAAGATCGGGAAAGTGGAAAGATACATTAGTTCATTAGATTTTTGATTCAAAAGATGCACAACTGATTTTGGGTTTGGAGGTTCCAAAATTGGCAAAGTCGGACTACTGGGGGTGGCATTACACTCTGACGGGAAGTTACACTGTAAAGTCAGGTTACAAGTTGGAGGAAGGATGTCTACATAGTGAACATAAAATAGGGCATGGGCCGTCCTTTGATATGTTTTTCGAGACAATGTGGAAGTTAGATTGTCCAAATAAGATTAAACATTTTATCTGGCAAGTAATGACTGGAAGTGTGGCAGTGGGTAGGAATATGGTTCTCTGTATAGTGGGGACTGATCCACAATGTTTAAGATGTGGTGAGGAGGTGGAGACAATAAATCATGTCTTATTTGATTGTCTGCCAGCAGTGCAGGTTTGGGCAATCTCACCGATCCCGTTAGGGGCAGGGGAGTTCCCGGAGAGCTTGATTTGGAAGAATTTGGACTATATGTTCTGGCGAGTTCAACAGTATGATAGAATTCACATGTTTCCATGGATTATGTGGCATATCTGGAAAGCTATGAATGTTTTTTGTTTTACAAACAAAGACCTATATCCTAGACTAATTTTGCAGAGAGCAGATTCCGACTTTTCGGAATGGGCAGGGGCGCGTATAGAGCCTGCCATACCAGGGCCACATCAGGGGCCACTTGCAGACTTGCATAAGTCAGTTTTGATATATCCCTCCACAGCTAATCAAGGTTTCACAGGCCATAAATGTTATGTGGATGCTTCCTGGAAAGCAAATGACCATAAATGTTATGTGGTTGGGTTTGTTTTACAGATTCGGTGCATGAGATATTGGGGGATTCAAAATGATGTAGACAAAGCCTTTTATCTCTTCATGCGGAGGTGGAAGCAGTGATCTGGGCACTTCGATCTATGAAGGCAAGAGATATCAATCAAGTCGAGATTTCAACGGATTGCGAGACGGTGATGTGGATTCTGGAGCGTCCGAAGGCATGGCCAGCGTTCTTACCATATCAGGAGGAGTATCAGCGACTTCGATTATCTTTTTCCCAATGTCATTTATCGGTAATTCTCAGAGTTCTAAATCACAAAGCGGATGCTTTGGTCCGGATGGCGAGACTATCTGTCGGAGTGGAGGAGATCTAGTCTATTTCGTTTTTGTATAACCATTTTTTTATTTATGTCATGTCGTTGGAAAAAAAGAAAGATAATCTTTTAATCGAAATATAATTTTAATATTTGAAAAAGTATAAATAATTAAATATATACATCTACAAAAAATTACTAGTAATTTGGTAAAGTAGAGTTTTAACTAACCTTTGTATTTGGCTTAATGATTTTTTTTTTCTTTCAATCCACAAATTTTGATTATAATCAAATATCTAATAATATTATATAGAAGAAACTCATTTTTTGGAGATAAATTCGGATGAAAAAGACGGTATATGTGACACTTCCGGAATTAAGTGATTAAATCTCTTTTCTTCATCCTTAAAATTTCTCTTTTTTAATACGGAATTGCATAGGTGTGTGTTATATTGTTTTGAAAATGGATAATAGATAGAATTTGTTGTGGATATTACATGTCTATTAGGTTACTTTCAAAAGCATACTTCAAAGAGCATTTAAATAAATTAAAAACACTTGCCAAATTTATGATATTCACTCCATTTCTAGTTATAGACATAAACCAAAAGACCTTAACATATATGTCCACCAATAATACATCTCACTATTTAGGTTATATTACAATAGACCGAACCTAAACTAAACAAAAAACCATATAGATATTTTTCAAACAACATTGCAAAAATTACAGAAATCTACACACATACACACAAGAAATAAATAAAACTTCTAAATTTAGTTAACAAAATTATATTACCAAAGCTTATCTCTTTTACTGATTCTCCTTCTCCAAAGCTAACTGGTCATTATTGATCAAAACAGAATCACCACTCTCATCCTCTGTTTCATTCACATTTGACTTCTTCCGCGGTGATCTTCCCGGTTCTACTCCTCCTCCTCCTCCGGAGTTTCTCCGATCATCTCTAGAGACTAAGTCTTCAGCTTCAAGCATGTGAATGATATGACCCATCTTTGGTCTCTTTTGAGCATTAGGATCAACACATCTTAAAGCCACCAAAAGAGTTCTCTTCAGTGACCTTAACGACGGTTTCTCAACCATCCTCGGATCCAAAACTCCTTCTGCATCTCGATTTGTAACCATTCTCTTCAACCATTCCACAAGATTCACTTCTCCTGGAGGCCTGCTATAATCCACAGGAGACCTTCCTGAAATCACCTCCATAACAAGAACACCAAAACTATAAACATCGCTCCTCTCATTCAACATCCCTGTACTTGCATATTCAGGAGCCACATACCCAAATGTACCCATCACACGAGTAGTCACATAACTCATCTCTGAACCCAAAAGCTTAGCTAACCCAAAGTCAGAAACTTTTGAGTTCCATTGCTTGTCAAGCAAGATATTACTCGATTTGATATCTCTATGAACAACTTTAGGCTCAAGACCTTCATGTAAATACATTAACCCTTTAGCTGTTCCAAGAACAATATTCAATCTAATTTCCCAAGTAAGAGGACTCTTAAATCCCAATCCACCACCATGAAGCCATTGTTCTAAATTCCCATTATCAACATATTCATAAACTAACATCCTATGAGCTCCTTCAACACAATAACCAAGCAATCTCACCAAATTCTTGTGTCTCACTCTTCCAATTGCTTCAACTTCAACTTTGAATTCTTTCTCAGCTTGTCCTCTGTTGTTTAGCAGATTCTTTATAGCCACCATTGATTTATCTTCAAAAACACCTCTATAAACAATCCCATATCCTCCTTGTCCAATAACATTCTCATCAGCAAATCCATTTGTAGCAAGCTCAAGCTCTCTCAACGTATACCAATGTCCCCAACCTAAATGAGAAACCTCAGGACCTGCCGACAATTGTAAACCCTGATCACCTGACCCGGACCCGGGACCAGTCCAACCTCCTCGTTCCGGATACAAAATCCGATGATCTTTTCCAATTTCGATGTGAATTTTGTTATCATCATCTCTAGCTTGTTGTTGTTGTTGTTGGTTTATCTCCGGTGTTGGGTCGGGTTGAACCGGAGGTCGAGATGGATCAACCTGAATCTCCTTAGAAACAACAGGAACAATCGTATGGTTTGATTTAGATAAAGAATTGAAAGATTTGTTGTTGCTTCGTTTGTATATGAACCAGAGAGAGATAAGAAAAAGTAAAATCACGATTGCGGCTCCAACGCAAACGCCAAGAACAACCCATAAACGTAAACCGAAAATCGAAGTGCGTCTCGAGAGCAGTGAGTGAGAATCTGCCATAGAAGCTCACTCTTTCTTCTTCTTCTTCTTCTTCTTCTTCCTCTCTCCTTAAATTTGGCTTTGTTCTGCTTCACATATAAAATCATCATTTCGGAGGAAGAAGAGACAAGAAAGAGATACGAAAAGACGAAATTACCCTCTTGAAGAGGCAAGCTGGCTTTGATGGGACTTGCCCTTATCATTAGTTTAGTAATATTTTTTCACTTTTGCCACTGTTACTGTTAAAGTGCAATTATTAAAGGAAGGTAGTATCGTTATTAGGGTCAGATATTAAGGGTATTATAGTCAATTGACTCACCGTCTGACTTTTTTTTGTTTTTGCGCGTGTCTCTTTGGTAGTGATTACAAATCTATCTATCAAATCGCAAAACGAAGAAGGAGAAGAAGAAACAGAGAAAAGAGGTAATGATGATTAAAATCTAAGAGCTGTTTCTCTATCTTCAAAGAATATTTCCGATCTGAAATCTAGCAATTGATTAGGGTTTTTATTCTACCCAATAGCACAGTAATTCTCTTGGGTGGATTGATTGATTTTGCGTCTGGGTTTTTGTTTTTCGTGTGTAGTTGAATCAAATATGGCTGGGAGAACTTCGATCCCTGCTCGTAACTCTGCCCTCATTGCTATGATCGCCGATGAGGTAATATCGTTACCCAAAAACTCGTATTTGCTTATGATCCTCTAGAAAGTTTTGGTTTTTGGTTTGGATCTTCTGATTGAGTTCTGAATCTCTGAGAGATGTGATCTGAACTAAATCTATGCGTTGTGGATAGAAATTTTTCTATCTGTAAATTGCTTGACCTTTGATTTGTTTTTGAAATTTGTAATCTATTTGATACTCGTTTTTACGCCCTAGAGTTAGACATTGTTGTATTTTTTCTGTTTTTCTCGATTTTGGATCCAACCAAATCTGTTGATGATTTAATCTGCTATTACTCAATGTTGATTCCACCTGATGCACTAATCACGAATCTAAGGAGTTGTTTCATTGAGGATCAAGAGATTTCGGTTTTCTGTGTTGCTTTTAACTGGTCTGGCTTAAAAATTACATCCACTTAATGGTGGTTTATAGAGTTGCAACTATGTCTAGTCTCTTATTTATGCTGAACTTGTAAGTTCTTCCTTATACGACTAGTTACTGGCGACAATTTTCAACCAAATTGGTACCAGAATTGTTTGCTTAGTCCAATGTCGCTAACTTGTCTGAAATTTTGTGTACAGGATACCGTAGTCGGATTTTTGATGGCTGGAGTTGGTAATGTTGACATAAGGAGGAAGACAAATTACCTCATTGTCGATTCAAGTATGATTTTCATCTCATAATGATCTTTAGGAAAGACAATCTTTTCAATCATGTATCTAGTTATGTCACTTGTATCAAACTGGTATCCTAATGATAAAATCATGTTAGTTGAAGTTCTCCATCACCATCATTTTCATGTGGTCTCTTGTAAAGAGATAACTTTACTAACGTCTATATCTACCTTATAGTTTTCTAAACTAATTGATTTTTCCTTATGATTTTTTTCTTTTAGAGACAACTGTGAGACAAATTGAGGATGCTTTCAAAGAATTCTCATCGAGGGATGATATCGCTATCATTCTTTTAAGCCAATATGTAAGTGCTTTCTTACAAGTCCTGTATACTTGTATGTGTTAACAGCTGTGTGTCTGTGCTGTGCTATTTTAGTCATTATCAAAGAGGTAATAAGTTGTACTCCTACACTTTATTGAGCCCCTTATGTTTACTGCCATTAATGATTGCCTTTCTTACATACACCCTTTTATCATGGATCAAGGTCACCAATATGTAGGGTATTTTTTCTTCTTGTTCCCAGAAAGTAGTGTATTATTGGATCCACATGTCTGAAGAAACGTATAGTCATGAGCTCTATTTCTATGTGCTTTACACTACTTTAAAGTCTGTTTTTTCTACAGAGTCAAAAATATAATGAGAAAATTTTCATTGTAGATTGCAAATATGATTCGGTTCTTGGTGGATAGCTACAACAAGCCAGTTCCTGCAATCCTGGAGATCCCTTCCAAGGACCATCCCTATGATCCTGCTCATGATTCAGTTCTCTCCCGTGTCAAGTACCTCTTCTCTGCGGAATCTGTGTCACAGCGTTAAACATATGCAGTTCTGCAAGCTCGCTGAGCCCATACCATTTGTTTGTTTTTGATATTCTTGCTTTTCTCCTTCAAAACTTTAAAACTTCACAATAATGTATTAACTCTTGACTTTTATTTTGAGATGAATGTTATGTTCTTAAAACACAATGATATCTGGTTCGTTGGGTTGAATTAAAAGAAGAACCATTGTGTATTCAGGAGACAATAGCAGACTTTAATGATTTAGTGAAGACTTCTAGTTCTCTGAGTCCTTGTTCGGGTGATTCAGACTCGCCCAATATCTTAACCATTGCACTACCAACAATGACTCCATCTGCTCCCCATTCAGCTACCTGTTATGTGAAACAAATTGAGTCAGATTACCAAATTCCATTGCCAAGATATAGCTAATCCAGTGGATATGCAGACAGACCTGTTTCACATGCTCGGGTTTTGATATGCCAAATCCAACGGCCACTGGTTTGCTTGTTGCATCTTTAACTTGTTGTAGAAGAGATTGAACTTTTTCATTAACAGACTCTCTTGTACCAGTCACTCCTACTGAACTTACCTGAAAAGAGCTCAATAACAAAATTTACACATAAAACTTACATGCATTATGCATCATGTTCTGATTTAAAAGAGTTGAGAAACTGTGATTCTTACGAGATAGATGAATCCTTCAGATGCTTCAACAATGGCATTCATTCGTTCTTTCGGGGTTGTGGGTGTTGTGAGTAGTACCTTGGGGACAACACCGCAAAAATGGTCAAGGAAAGAAAACAATCTGCTATGAAGGATGCTATCTTTAAATTTTACTGACAGCAGAATTACTTAGAGAAGAACAGCATACGAGTTCAATCTGATGCTTCTGAGCTTCATTCCGCAGAGTCTCAGTCTCCTCTAGTGGAACATCAGGAACAAGAAGACCTATGAAGAGACACAATGTTATGCCATAAACTGTTAATATAGAGAAGACAGGAATAAATAATAAATGGAAGCAAAAGGTGTCAAAAATGAACCCTGAAACAGCATAAGGACTTAAGGAGCATTGCATTTTAAACTTAAAATGTTAATGTACCATGAACTCCAGCATTCTTTATAACCATCATGTAGTTCTCTATTCCTCTCCGCAAGATCGGATTGTAATACGTAAACAATGCAATTGGACAAGATAGCTGAGGAATAACCTGAGAAATTTCGAATGAAAGAGTCCCTTTTTGAGAAAATTACCACCAAAAGTATCAAATTTTCACTATCTACTCAGCATTGAGAGTGCTATTTTCATCATGCATAATCTGTAAGAGGTAAGAGGGTAAGTAAACAAAACCAGAGACACCTCTTTAAGCATGGAGATAATGGAGTTAAAGTTGGTTCCTTTAAGCAACGAACGTCTCGCAGCAGCCTAAGACAGGTAAGAAGGAAGGTCTGGTTAAGGTTTAGAAGAATATAAGTGAACAGTGAGGGATTTGTGTATCGAACCTGGATTGCTGGACCATCAGCTAGAGGGTCAGAATAAGGAACACCGAGTTCGATTATGTCGCAGCCACACAAGTCAAGCAATTTGAGAGCTTTTGCTGTTGTAGAAAGATCTGGATCACCAGCTGTGATATATGGAATCAAAGCTACCTAAGAAAGGCAATTGTTTTCAATTCCAACAACGAATTCGAGAAGAAAGCAAAAATCATATCAGAATTTGTAGAAGGAATGAGAACAAAATAGTTGAAGAAGAAGATCAAAATTGAAAACTTGATGGATTTTAAGACAATTTGCTTACTTTGCCTTGTGACTTTAACTTAGTGAAAGTCTCTGATAGACCAAGCGTGGCCGGAGGGTTCTTGAGAGGATCCATTTGTGAGCATTCGAAGAAGAGAAGAAAATGAATGTAGTGATTAGCGCGAGTAGTGTGGCTTTGACTCTCGCTATAATCCGGTTTAATCACACAAACCGATCTGATAATCAAACCGAATGAAAATAGATTCTTTTCGGTTTTGTTTTCTTTACATTCAAACCAACCATAGCTAATGCCAAATAAATACAAATAAAATAGCAATTTTGTTGAATAAATACAACATTCAAACATCAGTTTCTGAAGTACCTCTTAACTACAATGTTCCAAAATCCAAATTAATAGTACCATATAAAAACAAATCCAATTCCCAATTGTAACAAAAACAGAAGAAAAAAAATATCAAGTCACAATAGCTAAGTATAATAACAAGAGCGAGTCTTGAAGCTAAGATCTGATGATGCTCCTCCTAAAGAAGAGATAACCTCTCTACTCAATTCTTAGGATCAGGTGTAATCTCGTTGTTTGCATCCCCTGCATTGTTTTTTGTTAATCTGCTGAGTTGAAGTCCTGCAAAACCTGCAGCAGGACCAGCACGAGGAGCAGCACCGGTAACAGAACCAGAAGCGGAGCCAGCACCAGCATGAGAGCTTCCATTACTAGCTGCATTTTTTAGCTCTCTTTTATTCTTCACTTTCTGTGCCCAGCCAACAAGACCAACCTGCACATTCTCATCGAATATAGCTTTCTTGAAGCTACTTCCCATCTGTTGCAACATAAGAAAAGGTCAAGTTTTCAGAACAAATTTCCTATTTCAAAAGTTAGACCCAAAGATTCTAAAAACTTTTTTTACCTGTGAGACAATGGCATAAAGAGGCAGTGTACTGTAACTGCAAAGCACTTGAATAAAGACCCTAAAGAGAAGAAGGGATATATCAGTTTATGACACATATACTCATTGAAACAATATGAGATTGGGAAAAAGATAGAATATTTTGGCTTACCCGATAACCAATCTTGGAACAATGTACCTCACTTGTCCCATAATGCACGAGTCGAAGCCAAATGTAACCTAAAATACATACTTATTAGTCTTAACCATTTGAGGTGAATCTTGGAATCTCGTTTTTTCCTATAAGAAGTTGACTTACCCAAATCCAAAAGAAAAAGGCAATCTCAAAAGCATTTTGGAAAAGAATAAAATGGATCAAGAAGAGAACAATTTGAGGTTTGCCAAACCAAAAATGCTCATCTGAGGGTTTCACCACTATGTCTCCTTCAATGGCGATATGTTTCTCTGCAACTTCATGAGCTAATTGCGCAATCACATGCTCCAACTTCGTCCCCACAGCAAGAAGCAGCTTTAATATTTCAACAAAAAAAAAGGAGAACAAATTTAAACTACTGAATAAGATTATAACACATATTAAGTTGGAAAAGAAAAACAATTAACTCACGATAAAAGGAATAAATGCTATCCAGAAATATGTGTGCCATCCTGCAAGATATAAAAATGTAGCTTCAATGAAAGTGACTCTTAAAAAAAACGTTAAAAATCTTCTTTTCATTTAGATCGATACTCGATAAACTTGAAAGTTTTAAGAAGCGTACCGTTAACATTTAGGAGCAAGAAGATGACGACGAAGATCCAAAGATACCAACTAATACCAACAACTTGTTTGAAATCATCTTCTAGAGCTCGCATCATATACTTATGGAAATTAAGCTTGGGGTTTGCCTTGCAATGAGTCTGTAATAAACCAGTAGATATTAGTCTATGTGATATAAAAGCAATTTGTCTTCATTCTACAATTCGAATTCATATAAATAATCAAACTTTTACCTCAATGAAACCAAGACGCAAAGTCACGTAGTCTGATTTCGTCACTGATGCATAGAATTGCTTGAAAAAGGAATGCTAACATGTAAATGACATAAACTTAACAATCTGGTAGTTCGAAAGGAAAGATAACCGAAAGAAAAACAAGCAAGGAATGTAATGAAAATACCATACCATCCATCCGAGGATGACTGAATCTTTACCCATACCAAGAAAATGCTCTTTAATAAAAGCATGGTTCTGTACATGAGTGACCCTTTTTTTCCTGAGAGCTGCAAAAATCGAAGCAAATAATATTTTGCTACCATATTCATAGATTTTGTACATATATTTGATTAAAACGAACAACTTGTGTAATTTAGTACTCGTTTCAGGGTCATAGCTCTCATCTGCAACTGAATCCTCCCATCTCTTCCATTGGTGAATCTGCATTAATATAAACAATGATTCAATCACACCATCAACACCTGAAAATTTCAACATTGATTGACAGCTGTAAGTAGGAAATTTAGGTATGGTTTATGCTCACCCTTGTGCTTCCAAAAATCACGGTAAGAACACAGAATGTCACATGAGATATGGCAAGAACGAAGATGAAGATATGCAGATGGTGCAATGCTTCAACCGAAAGCAATGGTACCTTACCCTGTAACACAAGAGGGCGACAAGTCAGCACTGATTTCATCATAAATTAGATTTGAGGCTCTGAAAAGCATTCAAAACTACCTTCTCGCTACAGTAACCAGCTTCAGCAGCAGCATGTTCAGCGAGTAAACGCCTAGTAGTTCCAACAATAGAGGAAAAAGTCTGAAAATGTTCCTTTGCAGTGACATTTTTATGCTCATTTGCCGCAGCTTCTCTTCTTGAATCAAGTGAACATGGAAGCATATGCATAACCACACTTTCTTTCACACAGATTTTGGAAATGAATCCTTGGCAAACCGTCAGTAATAGCGATATGAACCCCAACAACATCAACTCTGCAATTCCAAAACATGCATCATCATAAATCCACAAACTTTCACCAAAGCTAGTGTAAGATCATAACTTCTTAGACTCAAAGCTGCGTATAATTTGTCACAGTCAAAAGATTTGACCTTCTTAGACTCACTCTGCGTATAAACTGTTACAATCACATTTCACTTAAGATTGTATCAAACAATTGGTTCAATGCTATTAACCCTAAGAACATCAACTCTGAAATCCATTGGATGAGCCAAACATCAGCAAATTAGCAACAAAGCAGCACAAAAAGTAGTAAAAACTAGAACTTTGAAGACACAACCTGCTTAAAATCTCAATAAACCACATTTGGCCAAAAAAATTTGGTCTAACATTCCAAAGCGATCAAATCATTAGCAGACTTTTTTAAATGAAGAACCCAGAAAAAAAACGAAATTTTTAAATAAGATTCAATGGACACTAATTACTATTCCCAATAAGAATCGCAGCTCAAAAGATCCGTGGAACCCACTCATAACGAAGAAGGAACAGTAATAAAAAAGAGATTTTTACCTTCTTTAACCTTTTGAAGGGCTTCAAAAAGGGGTTTTTGCTTCTTCTTCTTAAGAACAGTACCAAAATAATGAAGAAAACGTTCCACAGCTAGAGAAATCGCAACAATTACAGTACAAACTCCGGCTACAACCCAAGTTGGAGTAAACTCAAGCGACATTCCTTCTCCTCCATGACCCATTTTCTCAAAGCTCTCGGTTTTCAGACAACAAAAAGAACAAGTCTTTTATAACAATCAAAGTTTAATCTGAGAACAGAATCAGAAACAACAACAAAAAGGGTTTTTTTGTTCTGTAGGGTCGAGAGGAAGAGAAGATAAAAAAAGTGCGTAAGAGAGAAAGACTTTTGAGAGTTTTATATTTTTTTTTCTTCTCTTGTATTTGTTTTGTAATATAAAATGATAAATTATGGAAATAAAGAATCTTGATCAATTTAAGGTACATAATCTACAATAGGTTTATCTGTTTATGAATGATAAATCACAATTAGAAATTAAAAATCGTAAGAGGACAAATTAAGAAACGCGTTTGGACTTTCGAGTTTCACACATAAATAGTTTCTTCAATCCGTGTGTTGAATTAAAAGCATTCACTAACAAGTAACAACTACACACTCAACTATTATGACTAATAAAATCACACATTCGAGATAACCATTTGGTTTAGGATAAGAACCGATGGATTTCAGGTATTTTGATAGAAGATTTTTTGTACTAAACTGATTTTGGTTTGAGTCAAAAAGTTTTGACAAATTATCAGAAATATCCGATTTAAAAAAATATATATATCTGAAATACTCGATTTTTCTAAAAAATATTATAAGAAATTTCCAAAAAATTCAAAACTACCGGAAATTCATAGTATCAAAAAAATAGTCAAAATTTTCTTTGGACCAAAAAAATAGTGTCAAAATACTTAAAATATTCGTGTATATATATATACATGCATACATGATACAGTTAATAGGTATGAAAAAGACCCATCATATATTCTTAAAACTTTGGTAATAACCGATATTTATTGTTTCCGTATGTATTGGTTTGGATTTAAGATTTGAGATATTATGCTAAATTTTACAATGAATTGTCATCAAAAAACATAGTTTTTTTCATTTCGATAAATAATTATTAAATCGATAAAATTTAATTTATTATTCTAAACTTTTTAGTTAAAACATAGTGAAATTTAAATTTATTACATACTATATATTTAAATAGAGACAAATTAACTATACCACTTATTTTTTGGTAACAAAAATAATTAGTGTTGACTATATCACTTTTCTACATAGAAATGTTTTTTGGTCTCCTGCAAACAAATTTATTTTGTTAAGTAGTTAAATAATTTTTTTATATATATATAGAGAATGGGTTTTACTAATGATGACAAAAATAATAAAAAATACAACACAAATGATTTGTCATTTAGTGAGTTGTATAACCTTAACGTTTAGTGATACGAGGAGGTGTTAACACTGCAACATATGTAAGAAAAATATACAAAAAGTCAGATTTTGATTTGATGCACGTGGTCAACTTTGGACTCAGCTTTTGTGAGAGTGTCGAGATTAATCAAATATTAAATCGATTATTGTTTTAATTACTTTACACTCAATCATAACGAATAAAATAGTATATTGGTGATGGTCGGGTATTTGGGAAAAGGACATAAAAACATTTTTCTTGTGGGTGTAAATAGGTCACTTCAAAATCAAGAAATCAGATAAATTTTCATAAGATTTTGCAAATAATTTAAATGATGACATCAGTGAGATTAAAAATATTCCATGAGTTGTTTTTTGAAATCATTGACAACAAATTGCTATCTTAAGGTATATTTTCTTATGAAGATGCAAATTAGAGCAAAAATATTAATTTGATTAGAAATAATTGAAATTTTTTTAAAATGATTTATTATATGAGGAACTAGCGACTTGGATATAGTCCTACTACATATAAAAACAGTAAACAAAAGATATGCAATTTAGTTTCATTTAATGGAAACTATAAAATTCAATTATAAAAAACCAACCAAATTATACTCGAGAAAAACTTTGAAAATGAATAATAAACTTTGGTTTGTGAAAAAGATAGTTATATTTCAAAAACTTTGAAGGCTTTCGTTGATACAAGTGAATTAAATATATATATATATATATATCATTTTAGTTTTTATTCAATGTACTTTGTTTGACACAAGGATATGAAAAAAAAATGGTCAATCATATTCGTCAGATAGTTGTATTAACATTCAGAAAAATAAATAAAAAACGATGGAAGTAATTTACCAATAGAAGTTGTAACTTCTAGAGCACCTCATTCTTTTCCTGCCTTCTTATTTTATTATTTATTTGTGTTATCTTATAAACTAAGTTGGTGAATGAATATGAAAATTTATATATATATTGCAGTTAGTGAAAAAAAAAAATTATTTAAGTAATTTCTCTCAGTACTCATGATTCTCGAAGTACTCATAAACTAGCAATTAGGTATGAGAGTTCGGATAATTTAGTTCGGATGAGATTGGATTAGTTCGATTATCAAATAATTATAAAATTTTATTTTTGTTCTAAAAATAACCTAAATAGAAAACAAATCAAGTCGGTTCGGGTAACAAGTACTTTTAAGAAAAAAATTGTTTATAAATCAATTCGAAATTAGAAAAGAAGAAGAATAAAAAGGAGGAGAAGAAAGAGAAGAAGAAAAAAAACGAACGAAAAAAGAAGAAGACGAGAAGATAAAAATTAATGGAGAAGAAAAAGAAGAATTAAAGAAGAAAAAAAGTGACAATTAGATTTTAGCAAACTTTAGATTTATCTAAATTTTGGTTATCAAAAAAACAAGTTCGTTTAATACGACCAAACCGATACAAACCGAAATTCCTTTTTTTTTTTTTAGCAACGGCAAATTACATACTCAAACTTAAAGAAACGTAGCCGAAACCCAAATTATAAATCAGACACACAAGCTTTCACAAGCACGTCTGCTTTATAATTTAGATTTCTGGGGATCACTGAAAGCACACCGGAAGAGAATCTCGCCGCTAGCCGTCTGAAGTCCGTCTGGTACGGTAAGAACGCCGGCCATTCCTCCGGGGACTGTAGGATATGGTACACTGTCTCGCGGTCCGATGAAATCTCCACTTCCTGTATCTAATGCTCTACAAGCGCCTCCAACGCCCAGATGACGACCTCCATCTCCGTATGCAACGCTGATAAACTATGGTGTATTCGTCGTGATCCCTTATAACCTCCATCCATTGAATCTGGAAAGCAAACCCAGCCAAACCCTGAATAGAGGCTAGTGTCTTTCCAGGACGCGTCCACATAGCACTTATAGCCAGTGAAACTAAGATTAGTTGTGGTGGGGTATATCATTCGCGACTTACACACATCATTTTTGGATCTTTTTAATCCTAGCGTGTCCAAAGAAAGCGTACGGGCACCAATCCAATCCCCGTAATCCTTGTGTGCCCTTCCCATAACCACACGAGGGTCAAGATCCACTTGTGTAAAACAAAATCTATTTCGGGCCTTCCAAATATGCCAAATGATCCTTGGAAAGATCTTAGCCTCTGCCTGATTTGTAATTCTATTATACAGGAAGTCTAGATTAAACCAGATTGATCACCCCGGGAAAATTCCCGGCGTCGAGGGGATATTCGATAATGCCCAGACCTGAAGACCCGGTGGACACTCAAATAGTACATGGTTGACCGACTCGTATTCCGCCCCACATCGTTGGCACCTCGCATCGCGCCCCAACCCACGTTTCACTAGATTTTGGGATACAACCACGCACCCGAACAATACTTGCCATATAAAATGCCTTATTTTTGGTGGACACTCTAATTTCCAACATCTCGAATATAGAGGGTCAAGAGAAGGACCATAAAGACACCTACCTCCCACCTCGAGTCGTTTAGCTAATTCATATCCAGATTTTACTGTATATTGACCTGAGGTTGTGTAGTGCCATCCCCAGTAATCCCCATGGCGATTTTTTGGTACTCGTGTTGCCAGTCTCAGCCCCACATCTCTCGGGTTAAAATATTGACAAACTAAAACCTCTTTCCATTGAGTTGTACTACTATCGATGAATTGATCAACCGTTAAATCTGGGAATGGATACAGGTCCGACCAAAGTGCGGGTTGAGGTTGTGTATCAGGGATCTACGAATCTCTCCAAACCTTTATTTGCTTACCATCCCCAATTTTCCTAATTAGACCTTTTTTAACCAATGGACGCCCTGACATAATGCTTCTCCATCCATATGACGTTGTGGGTCCCACTTGAGCCTCCACAACGTTCACATTATTATAGTATTTTCCTTTTAGTACCCTATCCAAGAGCGAATCCGGGAATATCAAAAGGCGCCAAATCTGTTTCGCCAGGAGGGTGGAGTTAAAATCTTCTAGAGTCTGAAACCCCAAACCCCCCTCTGTTTTAGGTTTACATAACTCCTCCCATTTTCTCCAATGTATACCACCCGTATTCCTCGAATTTATCCACCAAAATTGGGCTATCCCCCCCTGAATTTTCTGCATCACAGACTTCGGGAGCCGGTAACAGCTCATGATGTATGTTGGTATTGCCGTAAGTATAGATTTAATAAGAATCTCCTTACCCGCCTTAGATAACCATTTATTAGACCATGTTGCTACTCTGGCCTTTAACTTCTCAATATCAAATGCAAAAACTTTAGCTTTGGATCCTCCAATGTTCTTTGGAAGGCTCAGATACATCCCCATACCACCCGTGTTACGTATCTCTAAAATCTGTTATATATGTGCTCTCATATCCATATCAACTTTCTTACCAAATTGTATCGAAGACTTGGCAAAATTTATTTTTTGCCCTGAAAGCATCTCATATTCGTCCAAAATTTGCTGAATATGTTGTGCTTCCTCTATATTTGCCCGACAAAAAACCAGGGTATCATCTGCAAAGAGAATATGAGAAATTGGCGGGCAATGACGTCCATCCTTTATACCCGTTATACTACGTTCTTGTTCTGCCTTTCTCATTTTGACTATTAAGACTTCCGTACATAGTATAAATAAGTATGGTGAGAGAGGATCCCCCTGTCGTAACCCATGATGGGGAATAATATGCCCCCCCCCCCCCCCCCCCCCGGGAACGCCATTAAGCAAAACTGCGTATTCGACCGAAGTGACGCACCGCATAATGCATTTAATCCATTGATCACAAAACCCAATTTCGTCATGAGCACTTCAAGGAAGCTCCATTCTACTCGGTCGTAAGCTTTACTCATATCCGTTTTTATAGCCATATATTTACCAATCATTGTGCTATTTGTTCCTAACGCATGTACCATTTCCTGGGCAATTAGAATATTATCAGAAATCAGGCGTCCAACCACAAACACCGATTGTGTTTCCGACACGAGCTTAGGCAGTAGTCTTTTGAGCCTTAGACACATCACATTAGCTATTAATTTATATCCAATATTACACAGACTAATAGGCCTGAATTCCCCCATGTTAGTTGGTCGGGGAACCTTTGGAATCAGACAAATATTAGTCTTGTTCAGACTTTTATCAAAAACCCCCTCTTGTAAAAATTTATTAACTAGGTTTACTAAGTCTTCCTTCACAATCTCCCAGAAGTACTGAAAAAAGAGAGTCGTCATTCTGTCCGGTCCTAGTGCTTTGTCTGGGTCCATGAGAAATAATGCAGTCTTAACCTCTTCCACTGTAGCAGGTCTAATTATTGTTCGATTATCCATTTCTGACACTCTGCTATGGATATCTACTATGTCTACCTCAGTCCTTCCACTACTAGCGAATAAATCCGAAAAGTAGGATGATGCCTCATATAAAATGTCTGAGTCTTTTGCGACCCACTGTCCCCTTATATTTTCCAACCCAATTATCCTATTTCGTGCTCTCCTTTGTCTAACCACTACATGAAAGAATTTAGTATTATTGTCGCCTTCCTTATGCCAGGTATTCCTACTTTTTTGTTTCCAGTATATTTCCTCCTCAACACAAGCCTCCTTTAACTTAACATTTGCTTCTTGCAATGTCCCGAGGTCAATTACTTGATTATTATTTAGATTCTCGATGGCCTCTTCCAATTAATTATTTCTTGTCTCCCTGACTGGAGATTCATACACCGCCAATGAGATATCTCCTTCCTACAATAGCGAATATTTTCACTCAATGGTATCTCCCGGCCATTGTTCCGCTTCGGTCCACTAGCTCCTTAAACCCAGTTTTGCCCACCCATCTCTTATCGAACATAAAACTTTTTTTTTTGCGCATCTCTGTTAGATTTTCAGCTTTCACAAATATAGGCCTATGATTCGATCCTATCATATCCAAATAATTTATTTCTGAATTTTGAAATAATTCATACCACTCCCCATTTCCATACGCCTTATCTAAGATACAGCGAACTATTCCAGTATTTTGAATTCCTCGCCATGACCATATATTTCCCCTCTTAGGAAATTCTAAAAAGTCACAGTCTCTTAATATTTGATTAAAACTCAGAAACGATGATGGAGGTCTAACAACCCCTCCTTGTTTTTCGTGATTTCCTGTTATCTCATTGAAGTCTTCACAGATTATCCATGGACCAGACCTAGAGATTCCCATTCTTGTTAGTTGTTACCACACATATGATCGTCTATTTTTTATTGGTTCCCCGTAAAAAAATGTGATGAAAATTTTGTGACCTGAAATATCTAGTGATATATCTATTATATTCTTATCTTTGTGGATAATTATAACATTATAGTTATCATTATATAGTAGGACCAAGCCTCCACTACACCCTATTGGGTATACTGTTGTCAAGTTATTGAAGCCCAAATGAGATTGAATTTGTTCTAGAAAGAAACTTTATTTTTCGTTTCATATAAAAAAAGAAAATTTGGTTTACATAATTTCCACATGTCTCTCAGATAGCCTATTGTCACTTAATTTCCTAGACCCTGACAATTCCAACATAATAATTTTAAAATCATTAAAAATCTATCATAGAGCTTTTTCCTGCTCCTTTGCCTTGCCCTCTTTAGACTTGACGATCCTAGGTGTCTTCCTAGGTGACAATGTATTCACCAGCGCCAGTTTCCTCGCGTTTATTCCTCTTAATGGTGTCGTGGTGCGAGACACAGCCTTTCCAAGCCCCATTTTTGGTCTGCGATTTCTGATAACCTTTGCATATTGCACTTTCTCCACTAGCTCAACATGCATATTGACCTGTTCTAGATCTGTCATCTCTTGTTGAGTGTTCAAATCGTCCACCAAGTCCAATTCGGCTAGTACTGCCGCAGTTACTGCTTCTGTGAAATCCGCCTCATCATCTACGGCCATATATGTCTCTTAGTCTAAATTTTGCGCTGCTGAATCATCGTCTGATCCAGCCTCATCCTCCACTCCAGCCAAAACCTCTGTTTTTGTTTCATTTTGAGGCTGTGAAGTCCCAGCTTCTTCAGCATTTTTCACGGCCAATGCCTGACATATTTCATCCTGAAACAATGGGCGTCGAACTTTCTTCGCCGAATTTGTCTCTTGCGCTATCTCTGGTTCCATTTCCTGACAATATATCAAAACCAGAATCCCATTAAAATAATTTTTCAAAATATTAATAGCAATGAAAAATATTCTTACAGTCTCAGCTACAACTTTCTGATTTTGCAAGACACGACCTCTTTTCGGGCGTGCTACTTTATCTTTCCCAAATTTAGCCGTTACCATCTAGTTGGATCCTCTATTAGGTCTTATAACTACCCCTTTGTAGGTCCTATTTTTATCATTTTGACCTAAAGCTCGACCAATCTCACTTCCTAGTAATCTACTATCCGATTTGTTCTTGTAACATACCGAGACTTCATAAGTCATTCGGAAGCACAATGAGCAGTAACCTTCTAACCGCCTATACTCAAACATGACCTTCGATTCCCTCCCTTCCTCAAATTACAGAATTGAGGAGAAAACCAACGATTTAGAGCAAGAAATTTCAATAAGAACTTGACCCTTCTCAATGTCAATACTTATCACCTCTCCTATGGATCTAGCTACTAATCGATATACCTCTTCAACCCTATACTCAAAGGGTATTCCAGTTATCCTAATCCATACCCTAATGAAATTGGGATGATCCGCATCGGCCAATGGGTTCCATGGTGCATAGGAAATCATCCATCCATCGAAATTAATAGACCCGTTTTCTAACACACTACCCAAATCCGTTTCAGAGTGAAACTCGAACTGGAAACGCCCGTTTCCTAGGTTAAGCCCTCGCACCCGCCCCACTAATCCCCAAAACTGAGGCATTCTAAAGAGGAAGGTGTCTACATTTTGCATCATGGGGTTTAGATAACGTCCCATGAGCACTTTTGAGCTTCTAGCTAGCAAGGCTGAGTTATCAATTTTAGGTATCTTGATTTTCAAGACCCGTGGTGGAGACTTAACCATTACACCCTTCTTAGGAAGACCTAGCTGTGCCATTACTACTCTTTGTTTTTTTTTTTTTTTTTTTTTTTTTTTTTTTAGAATATCTAATGATTTCTGTGATTTTATGTCGTGGTAGACTCTCCTTAAATACCCACCTAATCCGACTTCACCTCTAGAATAAAGGCTAGAAACTCGGCTACAAAATAGTTGAGAATTTAAATTTGAATTGGTGATTAATATCTTATCACCTTATAAACCATAGATTATACTTTGTAGTATGTCTTTTAACCAACCGCTATCCCAACCATAACCCCTAGATGCATGATCTTTTAAATTAATTATCTTATCATTATCGGAAAATCCAAGTTAGCCCTTATATGACACGTGTTCCGTGATTCGTCTAACTTAACAACATAACCCACATAATTGCTAACCTTCATAGAGTGTGATTGTAGTACTAACCTTGTACTTCTGAGAGGTTCCTTCTAAATCAATAGTTATGAATTTATTACTGTTATTTATTTTAACAATTTTTTTTTTTAATTTAAAGCATTATAATATATATATATATATATATTAAGATATATTATAATGTATACTTAAAACTAACATGACAAAGTAATGTCCACAAAAAATAAACGTACAAATTATTATTCTTTTTCAGAGTTTTTTCTTTAGTTTATTAATAATTTTGAGTATATATATTTATATATATATATTTGTAACAAAACTCATTTAATTTTTTAGTTATGAATTTTACGTTAATATTTATCATAAAGCTTATAATATAATTTAAATAAACATATCTTCTATTTTAATATATAAAATATAATACTGTAATTAAATTGAGAATGACATGTAAAATTTTCAGTGTTGTTTAACTGAATAAATAATACTAAATTAGATACTAAAATTGCTTTGCAGTTTTTATTGGAGTTTATAATAAGCCACTTATTCTTTTTCGAGATAGAAGAGATCAAATATATATATATATATATAGTATATTATGTAATCCATACTACCTAAAATATCATATTTCAGTGTAAAAAATAAAATAATTCGTACTATTCTATGAAATATATATATATATATTTAATGCTTCTCTAATTATAGAAAGCTACCACCAAATTCGTAATGCGTTCTTCTTTGGATTAAATTTGTTTTAAATGCAAAATCAAACATGTGCTTTAATATATAAGATGTAGGTAAATATATTTATTGTCAACAAAAAATAATTGGAGAATTAAAATTTTAAATATAGCTATTGTTTGAAAAATATGTTCTATTTTTGGATCGTAATACAGAAAGAAACTCTTGTTAAAATATCATTTATAATTTTCAATAATAAATTTTATAAGATATGACTTATAAGTTCTATTAAAATTCTATATGATTATTTAAATTTAAAATATAGCTTTTTTTCTTTTTGGACAATATGTTCTATTTTTGGATCGTAATACAAACAATTGTTTAAAGCCCATAGGAAACTGAAATAAGGCCCATGTGTAAAAGAAATTATATTGAAGACCCATTTAAGATCAAACCTAGCCCACTTGCTTTTTTTCTTGTTATGTTATTGGACCTTGAAGACAAGGAAGACGATGGCAAAAATGAAATAATCTAAAAAAGTAAGGTCCTTTATCGAAAAGATAATTTTATAAACAGAGCATAAAGTATTCACCTTTTCTCTGCTCCTTTCTCGTCATTGTCTTCTTCGTCCTCATTCGTTTGAAAGAATCAAATATCATAACCCAAAAAAAAAAAAAACCTGTAGCTTTCGCATGTAAATCGTTCTTCGAAGAGTTTATACTTCTCTAATCGTCACTCATATTTTCGAGTCAAAGTCTTTGTTTTTTTCTTAACTCAAGCTATGACTAGTAACAACCCTCATGAGAACCTTTCAGACCAAACTCCTTCTGATGATTTCTTCGAGCATATCCTTAGTCTTCCTAATTTCTCATCTTCTTCTTCTGCTGGTGGTTTATCTGGAGTTGATGGTGGATTAGGCGGTGGAGCACCACCTATGATGTTACAATTGGGTTCTGGTGAAGAAGGAAGTCATATGGGTGGGTTAGGAGGAAGTGGACCAACTGGGTTTCATAATCAGATGTTTCCTTTAGGATTGAGTCTTGATCAAGGGAAAGGACCTGGGTTTCTTAGACCTGAAGGTGGACATGGAGGTGGGAAACGATTCTCAGATGATGTTGTTGATAATCGATGTTCTTCTATGAAACCTGTAAGTTATGTTCTTTGCTTTTAACTTTTCGTTTGGTGTTAAATCTGTGAGAAAATGGAAGAAATGACTTTGAGAGTTAAAGAGAGAAACATTTTTGGCAACTTTTGTTTTTGTTTTCTGTTGTAAATAGTTGAAAAGCAAAGTCTTGGGACTTTGAGATTTTTATACATGTTGTTGGTTTATTTTATGTGATTTGATTTTGAGTTGTTTAGTAGAATCTAAAATGAAGATTATATGAGCAACTTCGTTACTAGTTCATGCAGCTCTACTCTATTGTAGAAACAATCTGTTAGCTAGATTGATTTTGTGCTGAAAGTGCTTTGATTTACAACTTCTGGAACTAATTCTTGTGTTGTTTGGAAGGTTTTCCATGGGCAGCCGATGCAACAGCCAGCTACATCAGCACCACATCAGCCTACATCAATCCGCCCTAGGGTTCGAGCTAGGCGTGGTCAGGCTACTGATCCACATAGCATTGCTGAGAGGGTAAAGTTATAATACACTTTAGTAATTCAGCTTCTCTTTTGCATTTTCCTGTGAGAGACATGTTGTTGGTAGTTGAAAGATGTAGAGTTTATTTGTTATCATTGTGTAGCGATCTCTTGGTTTAATGGTGGCATAAGCTGATTGTTATTTTTGCTTTTGCCTTTGCCATGTAGCTTCGTAGGGAAAGAATAGCAGAAAGGATCAGAGCACTGCAGGAACTTGTACCTACTGTGAATAAGGTCGGTATCTTTCTGTAAATAATCTCTTTTAAGGCATGGCAACATTTCTCATTTCTGTTAATTGAAGTTCTTGTCTGTTTAACACTCTCGGTCTCTCCTCTATTCGATTGCAGACCGATAGAGCTGCCATGATTGATGAGATTGTCGATTATGTAAAGTTTCTCAGGCTCCAAGTTAAGGTATAACTTCTCTTCCATAGTTTTAGTCTCAAGTTTCTTTTTTCCTGTGAATTATCTTATTGCTCCTTCTGCAATATGTTTGTTCATAAGATTAGAGATCTAAAAATCATGCTTTTAAATTCTCTGGATTGACTTTTCTGGTCTTAGTTCTGGTCCCAACCTCACCTACCCTTCAACCAAATTTCAACCTGATTAGATTAGTTTTTTAAATGTGAGAAAGAATAAACAAGTCCAAATGCTTTGATTTCTTTGGCATTTTGTAGCTTTTCACTTTTTGTTTTGTCATTTGGAGGCTAATCATAGTTTAGGATTATAATATATTCAAACATTAATTACAATCATGTTCACATTATAATATAATCTAGTAGATGAAATACTTCTTATATCAAAATGCAGTCGGTTACTTTAAGCTATCGCAAGCCAAAAAAGAAAGTCTCTTTACTTTAAAAGATAATGGAGACACTAAAGAAACATAATGCAATGATGAATTTTCTGGTCAGATAATATATCTTTTTGTTAAAAAAAAGAAAAAATGTGTTTTTTGCCAAATCTTCCATGCTCATCTAAAAGTAAAGTTTTCATGGGTTAAAGCCTATCCTTTAAATGATATCTATTTTTCTTTGGTCAACTTTGTTAGGTTTTGAGCATGAGCAGACTTGGTGGAGCTGGTGCAGTTGCTCCACTTGTTACTGATATGCCTTTGTCATCATCAGTTGAGGTAAAAAGTTTTGAAGAAGAAAAAGACCAAAAGTTGAGTGATGGGTTTTGATTTAGTGTTGCTTATAAATGTCAATAGGATGAAACTGGTGATGGTGGAAGGACTCCACAACCTGCATGGGAGAAATGGTCTAATGATGGAACCGAGCGTCAAGTAGCTAAACTGATGGAAGAAAATGTTGGAGCTGCTATGCAGCTACTTCAATCTAAGGCTCTTTGTATGATGCCAATCTCTTTGGCTATGGCAATTTACCATTCTCAGCCTCCAGATACAGCTTCAGTAGTCAAACCTGAGACAAATCCTCCACCATAAGTTATGTGTTTGTACAGACAATCCAATGGTCTTACATGGGTTTTGCTTCTGCTCTAATGATCTCTTGGTTTCTTCTTCCTCTTGCACCCACTTGGTTTATCTTATTGGAAAGGTAAAAAAGGCTTTGGAGATGGAATCAATGTTGGATTTGCAGTAGATGGAAACATTTGTCAAAAAGCTTACTTGATTAAATATAATTGTTATCATTTTACCTTTATTTTTAGGTGGACTTTGATGAAAGCAACTTTTTGTTTTCAAGACTTTAGTGGGAGGTTGAAGAAGGAGCTTGAATGGGTATTATTATTAGTAGCCGTAGTGGGAATGTGTGGGACCCTTGTTGAGTTTTGTACAATTTGAAGAAAATAAAATAAATAAAATAGAGTATTGGTAATTTGTCACCCCTTGTATTATTATTTATTTATTTTGTATGACTTTTGAGGTAATATAGTCATTAAATAGTTTGCTTTATTCTTTGTTAGCATTTTAACAACAGGAAAAAAAAACAAAACTTGTGCAATTATCTTTTTCCAACTTGTTTATTTCTTTTTCACATACATGGTTTATTAAAGATAGTTCAAAGTATGTAGTTAGTGAAAAGAGTACCAAATGTTGCTATAGATATTTTGTTATTTTGTTTCTTCAAAAGATTTGGATAATCTTGGCCCTTACATTAACACAAGAGTTGTTTCTTTATTACAAGTTCAAATAATAAATCTTGGAAGTGAGATCATAAGAAAAGAGATGCTTTTGGTAATTTTTAAAATTAGGTCTAAGATTCCAAAAACCAAGAGTATGCAAACTTAACTTGATGCTACATGCTTCAAACAAAGCTATAGCCTTTTGCGTTATTGAACCACATAAAACCTGTGGCGAACAGAACTTTAGCTTAGCAGGCGTCAATATCACGGAATTGCGGTGGCTTAGGCTCGCCGAGTAGTGTTGTGTTTCCTCCTTCTGGTCCACACTTGATCCTCTTTGGGTTTTGAGTACCATGCTGAAACAAAGATTTCAGTTTTAGCTTAATGGGTGTGTCCAATATGGTTTTAGCTGAACCAAACCGAAAATCAAACCAAACTGGGAACTCCTTTAGACTGTTACAGGCCAGTATCATTTTACACAACCAATGATAGTACGAGTAGAAGATCAGGAAAGTATCCAAATGCAATGGGTTAGGTTTATGTCTTACCGGTGGCTTTTCTCCTTTTCTTAGTTTCTCAACAATCTCTACGACCTTCTCAGGTGTAACATCTTCCTGTGTATTGTAGCATAAGACAGATTTAATACCACTTCCCTCTTTCCGTAGTACACTACATAAACAATAAGATAATGCGGGAGAAAAGAAAAGTTATTCAGTGTGGTTTTACATACGAAATAGTTATATGTATATCCTTCTGATCCATTGGAATAGTCCGCCACAGTGATCATGGGTGCATTAACACAGCATCCCTGAAACAAAACCAAACACATGAGATTTTAACATTGTATCTTTTCATATGAAAGTAATAGTTTTGGTGATTATTCTGTATGTATTTATGATGTATGGAAATGAAGAGATGATGTGATATCCATACCATGCATTCCATCTCTCCAACAGAGAACAAACCATCCTTTGTAACCTCTGCACAAAAAACATAACACCAAAAGTTGTTATTACTGAGCATCAACGTACCATTCTGATGATGAAAGATTGCTTATAGAGCTTTACCACCGCGTTTCACTCCCAAATGGTCTAGCAAAGCTGATTCGATGTCTCGTGAACCACGGATCATGCAAGGTGTTGTACCACAAACTAGCAGGTGGTACTTTCCGACCTGTGCAAATGAAGCGTGTACAATGTTTATTTATCTAATACAGAATAGAGACTTGAAAATTTAAGGGTAGAAAGTACTTTTTACCTTTGCCCTGTTGAACATAGAGTAAAATGTTGCAACCTCATACACACGGATAGGAGCAACTTCGATAACTTTCGCAATCTGCACAAGTTTGTTGTATTGTCATGTTGGGAAAACCATATCAATCGAGGTTATATTCCGAAAAAGAACTTAAGAACTGTATTACACTTAGCACACAATATCAAACAAGAGCCATAAAATTCCGAAGATAATTTTATATTCCCACTACACAATCATTTCATTTGTAAGAGAAAGCCGAATTATAGTTAAACAAAAACATACTGCATTCATTGCTGAAACAGGGAGCCAGCCTCCATGCTGCTGTTGTGCAAGATCTAGAAGTGGAATGACTGCAGACTGCTTGTAATTGGAAGGATAGTAAGAGAGTATCTCCTTAACCTGTACAGTTTAATCAGAATTTCCAGAAAAGCTGGATACATTAGTAGTTTTTATCCAAAAAAACCAGTTTACAAATTTCCAATCAGTCTTTCTGCCACACTAGTATATTTGTAAGAAAAATGCTGATCACTTAAGACCCCTTACTCAAAACGCAGGGATTGAGTCTTCCTGAAATCAGTCCCAAATAGGCGATTCAAGGCAGTAACCACAAAAAGGCAATCGAACATAAAAGAAATTCCCAGTCTTGACCGTTCGAAGAATACTAAACTCACATGATCCTGATTGCCTAATGAGGAGAGATCAAACAAACATTTCCTTCTATCTATGTAGAAGGTCATCTGAAATATATATGGAGCTGCTTCTGGTCCATCATTTCCCCGTAAGACTATATATGAATTTCCATCTCTACTGTTGCTCACACAATCCACCCGGAAAATTTGTAACTAAGGGAAAATCTAACAAAACGAGTTCGAACCCGTGGAGAAAATCTCGAATCACTCACACTACTGTATGTTTTCTTAATCATCACAGAAAGAAGCGATTGTACACTGACCTTAGATTTGTTAGCCTCTGAAAATTCCCACGGAAGATCGGGTTTGTTATCAGGAGAATCAAGGTGCTATAAGTAGTCAAAACAACAACAAAAATCAAATGCCAAAACAAAATAAGAAAAATAAATTGAACAGATCAATGAAAATACCAACACTCACATAGTTTAACGCCGTCGACAAGCTACGAGACGCCTGTAAGATAAAAAGGACCAAACCAAAGATGAGATCGAGAAACACCGGAGAAAAACGGAGAGGAAGCTAGAAAATTATAAAAACCTGAGAATTTGGTTGACGGAAAACTTGACGGATCTCAAGAAGACGCTTAGCAGCGAGCCTAGCCAGCATTTTGGAGAGCTTAGAGGACGAGAGACGCACACGAGGCTTTTCTATTTGGGTTTTTGATCTAAGGAAGAAGAAGCAGAGAGAAATGAAGAAGCCTAGAATCGGTATCTCACCATCACCACACGCAGGATTGACTTGGATCTTATTCGAGCCTCTAAAATAAGCTTAAGCCCAATTTATATATTTGGGCTTAAAATGCCCATTTTTATTAGTGAAAAACCTCCTCTTTGCATGTGGTAATGTTCATCATACCAGGCCTTGCGCATTCGAATCCTTGGATTGGATTCGGGTCGGATCATTTCAGATCCAGAATTTCCACATTTATATAAAATTTATTATTTCTTGGGTTCGGTTTTGAGTTGATTCCATTCAATTTTGAATCCGTTGAGTCCAAATTTGAAAAACCAAAAATTACTGATGTACCCAAAATTTTAAAAATATATGAAAATATCTACAAATATAACATGACTCACAAAATATTCTAAAAACACCTACAAAATACTATAAATGATCGTATCTCCCGAATACCTATTCAATTTTCGGTTAGATATGGATTCAAATCTGATTTTTTGGATCCTAAATTTTTAAATCCATTTAGATACTAAGCATTTTAGATTTGGATCTTCTTCGGATATCACCAGCTACATCATGTCATATTATTACCTTTTTGTACCAATCAAACATAAGATTTTAACAAGACGAGAGATTTCACAATGTGTGCTACTAAGACTGTTACAGAGCAGATATTCAAGCTTTTTCAAGATATCTGTATTCGTATATGTCCGATCCGCCAAATTTTGATCTGTATTCGGATTCATTTTAACAGATATCCAGACTAAAAATATTCATAAAAAAACAGAATCCGTAAAGCGGATAGCCGTTGTTATTTATTTATTAAAAATATTAAAAATTGTTCTTAAAACGATTAAAACTTTTAAAAATATATCTAAAATATTTAAAAATATTAAAAATATTCAGTTAAAAAAACAGATATCCACGGGTATCCGTTTCTAATATTTGCATTATACATATCAGTATCCGTTATCCGCTGATCTGTAAAATCAATATCTGTATTTGTTATTCATTTTACCCGGATATCCGTCTTTCAGAAAAGAGCATATATCCAGCGGATACGGTATTCACAAACCTACTTGCTACCATCTTTCAAACACATTGACACAACACACATAAAAATCGATGAAACTCAATAATTATAAAAGATTTAATGAGGGACGTTTCAAAAGCAGAGATTCATTCATTAAGGCATTCTCCATTTTCATTTGAAGATCCAAGAAACAAAACCCCACAAAGGCAAATTCCATCCCAAAGAAAAAAGAGGAAAATAAAAGCACGACTGAATATTTAAGAAAAAGAAAAAAAAAATGAAAAACGAAGACGATAATATGGTTCAAGATAATTATCCAAATTGACTTCTAATATACAAGTAGATGCTTCTTCGCTGCAAATAACCTTTCATGAGCCCCAACCACTTTCATAGCCCTAAGCCAAGTACCTAAACATGTTAGGATTCTCTTTGTCCCTCTCCAAGTAATCTCTCGTTATTAAATCCTCCATGCGTTTCTTTATCGCCTTAATATCAGGCTGCATCAAAATCACCATATCCAATTAGCTACAGAAAATCATTATACTTTCAAATGTGTTAATAGATCTAATAAGCTTTACCTTGAACATTCTGCTTAGTTGTTCAACGCATTCGGAAACGAGTTGTTGATGTCCCAACACTTTCCTGCTCTTCATGATTCTTACGATGGCTGCATCAATTGCATAGCGTCTGTCTTTATCAACGTCTTCCACGACTTTCTTCCTTTCATCGACTGGAGGAAGAGGGATCTGTCATACAAATCAATAAAGTTGATGTCAAGAGATTCGAAGACATGAACTTGCGGCTAAGTTTTGACTTATGATAATATGTCACACAGACCTTAATTCTGCGCATTCTATCGGTGAATTTGGAGTTGAATTCAAAAACATCAGTCTGAGAGACTGTCTTGGTGCTCGGCTCTTTGAGGAGAATCTTGTACTTGGCACATGACAAGGAATGAAGCAATCTGACTAGATCTTCATGGCTTAAATTCAACTGAGTTAAGATCTCAGTGTAACTCAATTTGTCTGTTGTATTGAACAGTAGAAGCACAGCAGCCTGGATATGAAATTTTAATATTACAAAACTGGAATGAGAGGCAAGTTATAGAAGATTGGATATACCAACAATTTCTAAGAAACAAACAATACCTGGTAAGTAGACACAACCAATTCAATGGGCTTTTGATCAAACTTCCCGCTGATATGACAAGTTCCTAGTGAATAGATCCAGGTAAGCTTCCTGTGTTTTGTCTTTGTCTCATAAAAGCCTTTGAAGACTTCAACACACTTGACCTGAAACAATAAACCAACGAATAAGATCTCTCCGGAGCAAACTTTTCATATATAAACTTTTGACCGCTTTTACCATTTCAGTGGGCAGATTAATGTCAAATGATTTGTAACTTGGCCAGAAACCAGTGGTAAGAACAGTGACGGACAAGTCAATCCCTGGGTTTGCAGCTGGGTTATTTTGTAGATACTCATCGAAGCTGTTTTGATTTTCTCTTGCTAGTGTCAAATCCGTCACCTGTAACCAATGGATTAAATAATATAGAAAGCATAAGTCATCAGAGCAAGCACCACTTTAAGATAAATAAACCCAAGAGCACTATAACTAACCATGCCCTCCATCTTAGAAGTAAATTGCCCACCACACTGTTGCTTGAGCTTTGTAAGGATACTTCTCTCGTGATCATCATTAGCACTGCGATCGAATAAGAGCCTACGAGCCAGCTTCTTCCTACAATTAATTGTAAACAAGACAGCTCACAACTCCATCATCCAAAAATTTTAATCCCATGTATATGAAAAGGCATCTCCACCAAGAGGTAGTATGACCAAAACTTACCAGAAAAGACAAAGAATATGAGAATTGAGGTATAAAAAGATAGGAATGGGAGATAAACCTGTAGAATTCCGCAAAAAGATCCTTGTCACTTATATAAGCAAGCAATTTGACCACCTGTAACACCATTATAAAATTCAGGACCAATTTCAAGAGAATCGGAAAAGTGATCTTAGCAACAACAGTCTGAAGAGGAGATGAACCTTTTCAAGCGTATCTTCAATAGCTTCATCACTCAGCTTTTCACTTCCTCCCTTCTTAAGAATATTGTCGCAAAATGTTGCAAGTAATTCTGCACTTGAACTTCCAGCGACCGTTTTGTTACAGAAAATCTCAAATGCCTCTTTCAAAGCCTACAATACGTTCAAGAAATTTAGGTTAACAAAACAACGTACACATTAATAAGAGTGGACTCATGACAAGTACACAGGAAGTACAACAGACCTTATGGAAGAGGGTGTGGTTCTGGAAACACTCGGTGACATAGACCATGTATTTATCATGTAGTTCAATCACCTTTCTGATAAGAACCTGAAAAAAATTAAAGGGAGAAAGTGAATTGCTAACTTCAAAAATATCTTAACTATTCTAATTAGTTAACAATTAATACCTGTTCCTGGACACTAGCAGTATTTGCAGCCTGTAAAATAAAAATGATCTTAGCAAGGACATGCGAAGCACACAAAAACAGAAAAAAAATTCTGAATAAAACAGGCAACTAATATGAACCTGATTAGTGGCTGTGTCTTCGGCCTGTTGGACAAGTGCGTTACCCTCTGCTGTGACATGCTGTATACATATTACAAATTACAGTTAATGTTTATACAGCAACTAAGAGAATGTATGTAGACCATAAAGAAGCTAACCGTAAGCAAAAGAATAGAATAGGTAAGAAACCTGCTTAAATATGTTTGCAACTGGTTCCAGACCTCGCACAATTTTATGGTAAAGCCTGTACATCCTGGAAAGATCATCCACCTGAAAGCATACACATAAACTCCATCAAAGACAAAACTAAAGACACTAACTCATTATCAATACAAACAAATCTAATTGCTCTACCTTGTCATCTCTTAGCAATGCCACGGCACCCTGAGTGCTCTTTCTCTAGAAGCTGATTTGCGTACACTACCAACAATTCATGTTGTACTTTCTGCATACAACAGAACCATTGATGTTAAAACAGATGTCAATCAAGAAAATATCATAAGCTGGGATTACACAAATAAGGAGAGCCTGAAAAGTATATCTTCATACATAAAGATGCAAAGCTTGTACAGGCATAGTTACAGACTATTCTGCATAATGTATTATAACCAACCTCAACCAGCTTCGGCTCACTGCTTGAGTGAAGGTAATGAGTAACTCTATCCCTCTCCTTCTTTAGACATTCTTCAGACTGCAACACTAAAGCACAAAGGTCAATAAATATAGTAGACTAATGCGAAATGAAAACAATATTCAGAAAATAATAACATGAGTCATGCCTTCAACATGTAATCTGGGCAAGAATCTTCCTGAATCCAGCATGATGCTTTCGAGAATAGTAAGCTGCAGTATCTTGAAGCATGAAGCTTTCAAAATCTTCTTCATATCTTTCCATCTGTCCCATTCCAATCTCTACATAGATATCTAATACATTTTTCAGCAGAGTCCTATCAATCTGCTCACCCTCCCGTTCTTTATCAATCTGACATTAAAAAGGCAATGTTAGACCTTGAATTAGTGAAAGCATAGTGGGATACAAATGCATTCATAGATGCCATCCTTACAAGTGCTATAACAGCTTCTTTGACCTTAGAATGCAACTCATTATAGACCTGAAATAAACAAAATCACGGAAGAGTTAAATTCGGTACAATGGAAAGCTATAAAGCTATCACAAGAATGAATACCAACCAAGTCACGGAAGCATGTCAGGCCAACTTCGTTCAGTGGTGGAAGTGATCTCCGAGCAATGAAGTAACGGTCAAGATAGTAGAAGAATCGGGATAGCCATCTAACCATAACTTTATGGTTAGACCATCTTTTAACGAGTTCCCGCAGCATAAATTCATCATGCTTCTCCCTTAAAGCAGGTAAACCTAAACACGGAAAATAAGAGAACAAATAAGAAACAATTTGAACAACTTTACAGGGAGTTCATAAGATAGAAATTGAATAATAATCAAACTCACTGTCGACTTGATGTAATCCTCAAACGCTTCACGATACTTGTCATAAAGGCTGCTGTGAATAATCATGAGGAGGTTTCTGGGTGCACATGTTGTAAATAGTCCTGAAAATCACATAAGATCCCTCATAAGTACCAGTGTCAAACAACCAAACCACTATAATCTAAATAATAAAAGACCTACGTGTAAAGCATCATATATTGCTCAGAGTCGAATGCCGGCTCAGGTAGTCCTTCCAGAATCCGTTTCAGCTTGGTAATACCAGTTTGCATATAGTCCCATCCTTGGTCCAAGTCAATTGTCTTTCGCTCCATGTTTAGAAGCTGCCGGGAACCTAATAACTTAACCATGAACAAGAAGAAAACAAAACTTTAAGAATTGAACACGAGAGGAACAACAATAATTTTTAATCTTCAGAGGCTATAACAACACATAAAACACCCACATTATCGAAATCAAAACTAGTTCAATCACCGAACAAAAACCCTAAATTATCACATAGAGAGAAAACGTAAGAAAATCGAAGTATACGCATTAACTGAAATACTCGAAAAAGAAACAATCATACGCAATCCAGAGACACCGATGTAACCCTAACAATCCCGATCCCCGAAAACCTCCAAAAATTCAACCTAAATAGACGGAAAATCAACAAACAATTCAAAAAGCAGTATTACAATTAAACAAAACAATCATGAAATTGAGATAAGTAGTGATAACGCGAGATCTTAAACCCTAATCACAAAAAAGATGTCGCGTACCACAAAAACTCCTTGTAGATTATCGAATCAATAGGATCGGTGAAAGCTTTAGCGATCAAAAAAGTAAAGCGAGAGAAGATCAAAACCCTGAAAATTGTTGAGAAAAGGCAGAATAAATAAAATACAGAGAAAGAGGTCGAGACCTTTGAAGGCGGTGAAAGCAAAAAAAAAAAAATATATCTCTGAAAAATAAACTCTTCCTGCTTGATATATATAATTATTTAGGAATTATCTTCTTTTCTCTTAACAAATTTAAATTAAGTATACTTATTTAATTTGAGGGTTAAATTTTAATTATTTACTTTTTAAATATTAGTGTTTACAGATCTGTATCAAAACGCTGCGTTTTAGGTTTTTTTTTTTGCCGTCTGTACTTGTGTATGCTTTTACGAGAAAACCCAAACCCTAACCCGACTTTGTACAATCAGAAATTAGGTACCATGTTCATTGAATTTATCGTCATAGCTCTTTCTCTACATTCGAATCACTGAGTTTCAGCTCAGAGGAATTCCCTGATGCACATTTTGAATTCCGATTGCGTATTGGTCTTCGAGTTTTCCGTCGGCGGCCATGGACGCGTTAAAGGAGGTGGTAGAAATCGGGAGCTCGGTGGAGTCGTTGGTGGAGCTATTGGATTCGCAGAAGGAGCTTTTCCATAGCCAGATCGATCAGTTCCAAGATGTTGTCGTTACGCAATGCAAACTCACCGGCGTTAACCCCCTCGCGCAAGAAATGGTAGGTTATCGTTTTGATGGTTTTGTGAAGCGAAAGTTCTGTTTTTTATTTTTGGGGAAGGGGGTGATAGTGATTTTGGTGAAATGGGCAAAGCTAAGAAGGATAATTCATTTGGATTTTGATATAAATTCTCAGAGGGTTTCAAAATTAGAGGTGTTTTTGGTAGACATTCATAAAGTTCGAGTTTTCTGCTTCTTCTGTATACTGGTTAACTTCATTGTGCACAAAATTTGCATCGTAATTCAATCGGCGTGACCCATGTGTAATGGTGATGGTTTAATTGTTTATATGTCACTTTGTCCTTCAAGTGACCATTTATATCATCTCTGTTAACGAAATGATCTGTTTTGTTCTATTTTTTCAGGCTGCCGGTGCTTTGTCTATAAAAATTGGTGAGTCTTATTATGATTTGTGGGATCTTTTGCATAATCATGCTTATTATTGGGCATTTACATATGGATTGATTTTGTGCCTCAGTCGCCTTCAAGCATTTGTTTTACTTTATTTAATTATTCTTGTCTTAATATACCAAGTTCACTGCTCGTGCTTTCATAGTTTCATCTCTTTCTTAAATGTATATCACCAATAACGATTCACTTCATTGTTGCTCTCTATGTTCCCTAAACCAAGCACACCCAACCCTTTGCTTGCTTGGTGCTTCGTATCTGATGAATTTCTATATATTTCAGGAAAGCGGCCAAGAGACTTGTTGAATCCAAAGGCTGTTAAGTATCTGCAAGCAGTTTTCGCAATTAAAGATGCTATTAGTAAGAAGGAATCTAGGGAGATAAGTGCTCTATTTGGCATCACAGTGGCTCAGGTATTGTTCTTCATCATGATAAGTACTCTTTTTGGCAATGCCTTTTTACCTTTTATGCCAGTTTAGATCTGTAATGTTGAGGTAGTCTGAGACTTTGGCAGTGTCTTTATTATATTTTTAATGGCAGGTTCGAGACTTTTTTGTTACTCAAAAGACAAGAGTAAGGAAACAGGTGAGGCTTTCAAGGGAGAAGCTTAATACTCATGTTTTACAAGATGATGGTGTTCCGGAAGAGAACAATGCCACAAAACATGTTGATCCCGTTCCCTTGAACTCTACACTTCCAGAGGCATGTTCTATAAGCACTGGTGAAGGTGAAAAAGTGGCACATATGCCACTTGAGGATATTCCACCTGACATCAGTGATGCAGACAAATACTTTATTGAAAATATATTTTCTCTGTTGCGTAAAGAAGAAACATTTTCAGGCCAGGTGAAATTGATAGAGTGGATCATGCAGATACAAGATTCTTCTGTGCTGATCTGGTACTAATTGAGGGTTCTCTTTCTCTTTATGTCGTTTTTTTTTATTGTTTTTAACAGTTGTCTTCTTGACTGTCATTTTCTATGTATGCACAGGTTTTTATCAAAAGGAGGGGTTTTGATACTTACAACATGGTTGAGTCAAGCTGCTAGTGAAGAGCAGACAACTGTCTTACTTCTTATCCTGAAGGTACATGATTTATTTACTTGCAACCGAATTGTTGTGAAGAAATTCAAGCAGTATGGAAATTGATATTCAACATGCAGGTACTTTGTCATTTGCCTCTCCACAAAGCATCTCCTGAAAATATGTCAGCCATATTGCAAAGCGTCAATGGACTTCGTTTCTACAGGACATCAGGTGAAATTTCTTAGAAACTCAAATGTTGTGTAGCTTTCATTAATGCCGAAGGTCGTGTTGTGATTTCTTTGATGTCATTATCTGATTTGAAGATCAGACATATCAAACAGGGCAAAAGGATTGTTATCAAGATGGACCAAATTATTTGCAAAAATCCAAGCTATGAAGAAACAAAATCGTAACAATCAACAAATTGATTCCCAGAGTCAATTGCTTCTGAAACAGAGGCAAGTCGAGATTTTTCTGTTGGCTAAATACTTTTTATTGACTTCGCATATTGTTGTTAGTGATTTTTACTCATAGAAATTTGCCTTGTTATGCAGTATTGCTGAAATAATGGGTGATAGCAGCAATTCTGTAAGTGGGAAAATCTGAACCTATTTCTATTATGTGCACCACATCAGTTCCTCAAACCTTTCTTTGTGTTGTAACAGGAAGACATTCTTAGTCTCTCAAATGGAAGGTCAGAGAATGCCAGGTATCAGTTTGATTATTATCTTGTATCTAGAATAGGTTCTCGTTGGTTTGGTGGCTTCATAATTATTGGTTTCTTTCGTTCCAGGAGGTCTGAATCGTCACCTGGTCCAAAACTGCTGCTTACTTCTACAGATGATTCCACCAAGAAGCACATGCTTGGTTCAACTCCATCATGTATCCTTGTGTTTGAGCGCTTCTATTGTAGCACCAATTGATTTAAATCAATATCAATGCATTGATAAATTAGCATATTTAGCATAGGCTACCTGTGCTATTGAGTCGTTGTTATGCATGTGAAACCTGCTATGTCAAGAGAGTGACCTGATACTTCACTTCATGCTATGGTCATTGTCCTAACTCAGGGTAAGCCTTCTCTTATAGTTTTTAGCTCGAAATCAATTTCCTTAACTTGTAGCAGATAACAAAGAACGCAGGAAAGTTCAGATGGTGGAGCAACCAGGCCATAAAGCTGCTGGAAGAAGTACTCAGACAGTAAGAATAGGAACTTCAAGTCGAAGCCGCCCTATGTCAGCTGATGATATTCAGAAAGCAAAGATGCGAGCCCTTTATATGCAGAGCAAGAATAATAAAAGGGATTCTTTGCCAAGTGCCACTGGTGATTCGAAAACCATTGTTCCTGAGAGTCCATTGGTTTTTCAGCTAGCCAAAGATTCTCCACCTAGTCAGTGTAATGAACCAAAGACTGAAGACACACCTGAACCTTCTACGGCTCAGTCTGTCAATTCACCAGCTGTAAATGCCCCAGTACAAGCTGATGAATGTAGAATACCATCAACACCTCCCAAAAGCATTTCTAGTAAGGTGCCAGTTATGTTGAAAATGAGTCCACAAGCTATTCTAAAAAATTGCAAGAGAAAGCAGATTGATTGGCATGCCCCACCAGGTATACCATTCTTCATTAGTTCACATATATTTTGGTGTTTATTCTGATGCTTAGTTTTCTGCAGGAATGAAACTTGATGAACTCTGGAGAGTAGCTACTGGTGGTAATAGCAAAGAGGCTGATGCTCAGAGAAACAGAATCCGGCGAGAAAGAGAAACAATATATCAGGCTCTTCAAAATATACCGTTGAACCCCAAGGAACCATGGGACAGGGAAATGGACTTTGATGACAGTTTGACCCCTGAAATACCGTCTCAACAGCCCCCAGAAGAAAGTTTAGCAGAACCACAAGACTCGCCTGATGAACATCGAACTGCTGCTGGTGCTGCCACAACTTCTTCATCACAAAGCGTTTCCTCGGGACCTGATCTCGAGTTATTAGCTGCGTTACTTAAGAACCCAGGTCTTGTTTATGCACTGACTTCTGGAAACCCCAGTAATTTAGCTGGCCAAGATATGGTAAAACTGCTTGATGTGATTAAGACTGGTGCACCAAACTCAAGCAGTAGCTCAAATAAGCAAGTTGAAGAAAAGGTCGAAGTTTCGCTTCCATCTCCCACACCACCAACTAATACTGGAATGGTTCGTTACCTGAAACCTATGCACCCCAAAAATTTCAAGACAAACTTATGGAACTATTTAATGATTGATCATGATGCCAAAATGATATTACACGAAATTAGTGTCAACGACACTGAAGAAACCAAAGAACTATGACAAGCTCTAGCTATCATCAATCTGAAATCTGATGATGTTAGATCTAACTTGATGTGTACAGTATCTCATTACAAGAAGTTTCACTGTTTTTGAATTTATTACTAAAGTTAGTATATCGTTCCATATTTGCAGAGTGGATGGGGACGAGAAGCAATTCGGAATCCATTTTCAAGGCAAAACCAACTTGGTGCTGCTGTTGCCAGACCCAGTACTCAGATTCGTGTTGCGTCAATGCAATGGCAATCCCCAAATGAACAAGCCATCATGCGACATGCTTCATCAGCGCATAATAATTCGCTCACATTGCCTCACACAGAAAGACAACAACTACATATGCAACACAAACTTCTTCCCAATCAACATCTTCAACAACAATCAATTGCAACAACCTCTTATGCGGTTAGGGAACCCATAGGACAAATGGGCACAGATACATTGGGCTCATGGAGGTCCCAGCAGACTCAGAACAATTACTACACACATCAAGCAAACGAGATTGCACCTGCCTCACTAGCTTCTCCTTACCAAAGGAATAACCAGTACATGAATAACAATCCAGGATATGAATCTTGGAGTCCTGATCATAGTCCAAGTAGGAACCATCCTAACATGAGGGGACAACAACAACCATCGATGCAACATGATTCTTCTTCTCATCCTTATTGGAACCAAAACAAAAGATGGCGTTAAAAACACTATACGAGACTTTGGTTTTTTTTCCATACCAATATTTGTTTCTCATGGTTCAATTAGCATAATGCTGACTGCAGACTCAGATTTTCATTATTAACTCCTGAAAATTCATAAGAAATGATAAAAGAAGTCTTTTACAGTCTCAATGGCTTCGAAGCTTTCCAAATGTCAAGTTCTACAAATCGTAGATTAAGATATGTAATTTACTGTTAAGGTAGATAGAACGAAATCTGATTTTTATTCCTCTCCAAAATCGTAAATGGTGTTCTTCTTAACTAAACCGTTTATGTACCAGTGAAGATGGATTGCATTACACATTAGTAGTGATCTGTAATACTATTTTCATGGGAGATTAGATTGCTTCATGTTATATTTATGAATTCTTAATTTAATCTCTCTATTTGGTTGATGATAAAGTTTTAGTCTTTGCACCAGTTCATGTTCCTGAATCAGTTACTGTTCCTCATGTTCCTAATCTTCTAATTCGGGGAAATAAAAAACTAAACTTTGATCCAAAACAAAAGATTGCAAAGAAGAAAAACACATTGAAATGGTGATTGATGAGAGAGCCAAATGATCAGATAATTGTAGTCTGTATTTTGGTCGACATATTAATTTCCGAATAAGTGTAATCATCATTCCATTGGCTCTTTATCATCAAACTCGAACAAGTCACATAAAAAACTAAATTAAAACGAAAAGATTTTTATAATTCAACCCCAAACAAAACTGAATTGTGAAAGTAATTCAATGTGAAGGCTCAGAAGGATCCATTGGTAAATTTTCTAATCAGAGAGAATCATAAAATAGGTAGATTTTCATCATCACTGCCTTCAATCTAAACCCTAATTACGCCAAAATTAAAGTGAACACAAAAAAAAAACTTTCAACAAAATTGAGGAATTGAAGCGATATAGGGGCTGGGGAGGATCCATGGTAAAATTTCAAATCAGAGAGAACAATAACGCTCTAAACCCTAATTTCGCCAAATTCAAAGCGAACGAAAAACAAAAAGAGATTAAAACCACCGAAGAAAACAGAATTAACCAAATCCAATTGGAAAGAAGAAGACGAACTTAAGCAACTTGATGTAATCATCGTTGAATAGAATGAATAAGTTGAGAGAAAAAGAAGTTGCAGGCAGGTATATATCAAGAGTAAAGGAAGCTAGGGTTTTCGTTTGAGAAGGAATCGGGTAAGACCCGTTAACCCGACCCGTTTTAAAATCTTTGGTATGGGCCGTTTTAAATTACAATCAGGCCCATTACGTAGCAATATAAGAGGTTACATCTACGGGCAGTTATTTTCAACCCAGTAATTTATTTCTTGAGCCTTACAAGTTACAAGCAAGACACATCACTCGGTTTAGATACATTTAAACCGGTTTACTATAATTGAAATGAAAAGGCTAAACCAAAAGGAAATGAGAATTATAGAAAATGATGATGGCTTTCACAAAACTGTTGCAGGTTCTGCACTTCAACTTCTGAACTTATATCAATGAAATTCTCAAATGCCTTTTTGAAAACCTACAAAACGTTTCAGTAAATTTAGGTTAACAAAAGAACAAACACATGAAGGATACACAGAAAGTACAACAACCCTTTTTGAAGAGAGTGTGGTTCTGGGAACACTCAGAAACATAGACCATATATTTACCATGTAGCTCAATAAGAACCTGATAACAATGAAAGATAATCAGTTCACAAACGAAGCAGACAAAACAGAGAAGAGTTTTGTGACTTAAACAGGTAAAACAAACTGAAACCTGCTCAGTAGTTGTGTCTTCAGTTTGTTGGACAATTGCATTACACTGTGCTGTGATATGCTGTAATCAAATCACAGTTGATGTTATAAAGCAACTCAGAGAATGTATATAAGATTTTAAAGTTTGAAGATAGGTATTAAAATCTGCTTAAATATGTTTGCAATTGATTCCAAACCTCCCTCAGATAGTGGATACTTCATTAAAGACAGAACTAAAGACACAAACTCAACACTAATATACTTGATTTACCTTGTCATCTCTTCGCAATGATGTTGGTTTTGTCGCTCATTTTGGGTTGTGGGCCGAGCCGCTTAGCCCATTAAGCAATTGATTTGCTAACGGGTCTGCGATCAGCGTCAGCCCATATTTCTTTTAGCTCGTTTATTTCTTGCTGGGCCAAGTGTGGCCCAACAACGGTGAGAAGGAATCAGCCCGTGTATAAGGCTAGATTCATCTTCCTCATGTGTGCGATTAAGGGTCTTTTACAGAGAGCAGAGAGACACCATTGTTGTAACAGAGCAAAGCTGTGCAAGAAACATACTACGAATTAGTGGATTCCGGATTCATATCCGAAGAGAGATGTACTCGTCGATGTATTAATCGACGGGGAACTCTATAAACTCGTGTCTCAACTTCCTTTACTCGCAATTTCTTCTTCAATCAAATTCGAACTCAAGATCACACTGAATCTAATCCGCAAGTGAAATCGAGTAATCGTACGAGCTTATGCACAACAAATGCACTGAGCCCAGAGTGCTTATTCTCTAGAAGCTGATTTGCATACACTACTAATAGTTCATGTTCTACTTTCTGCATCCAATAGGAAACCACAAAGTACTTAAACAAATATAATCAATCTTCAAAAACAATAAAAGCCTATAATGATGTCTAACCCTTAACCAGCTTTGGAACACTACTTGAGTGAAGGTATTGCGTAATTCTCTCCTTCTCCTCCTTTAGAGATTCTTCAGACTGCAACATGAAACAAAACACAGAAGTTAACAGAACCAGTTGATTAATGAAAAGTATATGAAAGAAAGAAAACACAAGTCATGCCTTTAACATGTAATCAGGACAAGAATCTTCCTCAATCCAGCTTAATGCCTTGTGAGAATAGTAAGATGATGTGTCTTGAAGCATGAAGCTTTCAAAATTTTCTTCATATCTTTTCATCTTTCCCATTCCAATCTCTACATAGATTTCCAATACGTTTTTCAGTAGTTTCCTATCAATTTGCTCACCCTCTCGTTCTTTATGAACCTGACACAAAATAAGGTCATATTAGACCTCATATCAGGCCAAAACATAGCTTCATAAATGTCATACTTACAAGTGCAATAACAGCATCTTTGACCTCAGAATGCAACTCATTATAGACCTGAAGCAAACGAAATCAAGGAACAGTTCAAAAGAGAGATCATTACAATGGAAAGCTATAAAGTCATCAGGAGAATCAAAGCCAAACCAGGTCATGGAAGCAAGTCATGCCAACTTCATTCAAAGTTGGAAGTGATCTCAGAACAACAAGATACGGTTAAGATATTGGAAGATGCGGAATAACGAATTAATCATAACTTTATGGTTAGACCATCTTTTAACAAGCTCCTTGAGCATATCTTCATCATGCTTCTCACTTAATGCAGGTAAAATTTAAACAACAACAGAAAGTAAGAAAGTAAAAAAGAAAAAAGTTTGAACAACTTACGAATCAAAAGGGTACACATCTTAAGATTCAGACAATGAATTAAGGTAATAGAAAACTTTACAGGAAGATATATACTGAATTGTAATCAAACTCACTGTTGAAATAATGTATTCTTCGATTTCGTCACGATACTTTTCATAAAGCTGTTGTGAATAATCATGAGGAGGTTTCTGAGTACACATGTTATAGATAGTCCTGAGAATCACATAAGATCTTTATCACAAGTACCAGTTTACAAACAACAAAACTGATATATGATTATAAACAAGCATAAGAAGACATACGTATAATGTACCATGTATTGCTCAGTGTCAAACTCTGGTTCAGGTTCCTTCCAAAATCCGTTTCAGCTTGGTAAAAGCAACCTGCAAATTGCTCCATCCTTGCTCAAAGTAGATCATCTCGCGCACCATTGTTGAGAAAAAGGAGATAACAAAACTTCAAGAGAATGCTTTTCAATCTTCAGAGACTATAACAACAAATTAACAAATGTAGAGACTTTTGAGGATGGTGAAAGCAATAAAAATATGTACTATAATATGATATGATTCTTCACAACTGTAATGTTCATATTATGAATAGGTTAACTTGGATGATTCAATTGATAAGAAGAGATTACAATATATATACACATAGAGGAGACACTAGGTTTAGACGAATTACACAATTAACCTTTATATATATCATATATATTCTATACGCCCCCACAAGATGGAGTAACCGAAGTTAAACCAATCTTGTTATTCATCTCTATGTATCTCGGACGTGGTAATGGCTTGGCTAGAGTGTCCGCAAGCTGATCCTTGGAGGAGACATGAACGACTCTTAGTAGACCTTGTTGTACGAGTTCACGAATGAAATGGTAATCAAGTGCTAGATGCTTCATTTTGGAATGGAAAACTGGATTTGCACATAAGCAGGTGGCTCCGACGTTGTCACAATATATTACCGGGGGAGTGATATTGTTGTTGTGGCCGAGTTCTTTGAGTAGTGAGACCACCCATTGAATCTCTGTGGCCGTGGCAGATACCGCTCGGTATTCTGCCTCTGTGGATGAACGAGCAACGCCCTTTTGCTTCTTTGAAGTCCAAGAGATTGGTGTTGTGCCTAAGTACAGAACATAACCATTTGTAGATATGAAATCATCTGTGTCCCCAGCCCAATCTGCGTCACTATATGCATGTAACACGGAAGAGGAATTGCGCCGAATGTGAATGCCGTGTGTCATTGTGCCCGCTAGATATCGGAGAACTCGTTTCACCGCTTGCCAATGTAGCTCAGTAGGAGCATGCATAAAATGTGATAACCGGTTGACACTATAAGCTATATCGGGCCTTGTGAATTGTAAATATTGTAAGCAACCAAGTACCATTCGATATTCATGCGCATCAAGGAGAGGAGTACCCGATTTCAATGTGAGTTTCGGCATTGGTGACATAGGTGTAGTGACCGGTTTTGCATCCAGCATCTTTGCTTTCTCCAACAAATCGATTATATATTTCCTTTGCATTAGGTGAAGACCAGATTTCGTGTGTATTACTTCTATGCCAAGAAAGTAAGACAAGTCAGACGGAGCCTTCAACGAGAAACGTTGTGAAAGTGCATCGATAAAACTGTCAACAAGTGTTGGTGTGGACCCAGTGACAATGATATCGTCAACGTAGACCAAAGTGTAGAGCTTATCCGAGCCGTTTGTGTAGACACGGACGTGTCTGCGACAGAATTATGAAAACCAAGTTGAGTAAGATAGGAACGAAGTTCTTGATACCAGGCACGTGGTGCTTGCTTTAGGCCATATAGTGCTTTTCGTAACCTCCATACATGGTTGGGATTATCTCTATCAATAAATCCAGGTGGCTGGGAGACATACACCTCTTCGGATAAAGTGCCATGAAGAAAAGCGTTGTTGACGTCTAGTTGCTGTATTTTCCAAGAGTGTGTGACAGCAAGGTGAAGAATAATACGAATGGATACTGATTTGACCACCGGGCTGAAAGTTTCTGAATAATCAAGACCATACTTTTGATTGAATCCGCGTGCTACAAGTCTTGCTTTGTACCTGTCAATGTCACCACTAGGTAGATATTTTAGTGTATATATCCACTTTGTAGAGATTATATTATGACCTGGTTTTGGTGGAACCAACTCGTAAGTGTGATTACGGAGTTGTGCATTTAGTTCATCATCCATTGCTTTCCGATAGTTTGGGTCTCGCAAGGCTTGAGTCACTGTTGTGGGTATTGGTGGTTGTGGTTTGGTTTTTAGAGCAGTATAGGAGAATTTGTGGTTTGGTTTTGTGATATTGGCCTTTTTGCGTGTTTGCATAGGATGAGTATTTGTAACCAGTTTTGGTGCAAGGGTGTTGGCGGTGGAGGAGGCGATGTGAGTGGGTAGATTGGTGGTGGAAGGTTGTTGTGGGCCTGGTTGTGGTGTTTGGGATGGATGAATTGGGCTTAAGTGATTGGTTGTTGGGCGTTTGGGTGGTGGATGTACATATTTTTGGCGGTTGCGTCTTTGATAAGTTAAAAGAGGAGGGTTAGAAAAGTTTACCAATTGTGCAGCGTGGTGAGGATCCAAGATCAGGGGCGCGGTTGGTGACGGCGATACGAGTGGCGGTGTAGCAAACGGTATGGTGGAGGTAGTTGTGTGTGGTTGTGATGTGGAGGATTCAAGATTTTGATTGGTGCCTTTTTCTGATCCATGTTGAGCAAATGGAAATGACGTCTCCACAAACCGAACATGCCGTGACACATACAAGCGACCAGTGGTTTGATGTAGACAAATGTACGCGCTTTGAGTGAGAGAATACCCCAAGAAGACACACGGCAAGGAGCGTTCTTCGAGTTTGTGAGTAGTATAGGGACGAAACCACGGAAAACACAAACTGCCGAAAATCTTGAGCTTGAGATAGTTGGGATCTTGATTGAAGAGTTTCTTGTATGGTGAGATGTTGTTAAGAATTGGTGTTGGCATGCGATTGATGAGATATACCGCAGTGGCAAAGGCGTAGGGCCAATATTCTCGTGGAATAGAGGCTTCATGAAGAAGAGTAAGACCAGTTTCGACTATATGACGGTGTTTCCGTTCTGATAGACCACTGTGTTCTGGAGTGTGAGGTGGTGATGTTTGGTGCGAGACTCCATGTGTTGCAAGAAACGAGCGAAGAGCAAGAAACTCGCCCCCATTATCCGTATATAATGTTTTGATCGGTGTCTGAAAACGTGTCTCAACCAAAACCTTGAATGCGATGAATATTTCCCGAACTTGAGACTTTTGCTGCAACGGATATAGCCAAGTGTAGCGTGTATGGTGGTCCACGAAAACAACATAGTACTTGTAGTTCTTGGTGGATAATATTGGTGACATCCAAACATCGGAATAGACATACTCAAGTGGTTTGGTGGAGACAATTGTATTTGTGGAAAATGGCAACTTGTGGCTTTTATTGATGAAACAATGAGAACACGGAAACTGTTTATTAGGAGAGCCCGAACAAGGTAAAGAGAATTGAGATATTAAAGTTTGTAACACCGGTGGTGAAGGATGGCCAAGTCTCGAATGCCATGAGGGAAGAGATGTTTTTGGTGTTGGTGACGCTAGGTAGGATGCGATTTGGTGTTGCGGGATTGGCCACTCGTATAGCTCGTCTTTAGTTCTCCCTTGGAGCAAACGGGCCCCCGTTCTGAGATCCTTCACCTGAAATGATGCGGGAAAGAATTCCACCGACACTTGGTTAGTATTGCATAATCGATAAACTGAGATAAGATTCTTATGAAGATTTGGAATGTAAAGAACGTTATTTAATTTTAAAGGACGAGAGGGAGTTGAAAGAGAGGTGGAACCGGTATGGGATATTGCGAGACTTGAACCATCAGCAATGGTAACCTCTTCTCCACCATTGTAGAGTTGATGAAGAGAGAGATTATTTAAGTCACTTGTGAGGTGATGTGTTGCACCAGAATCCATGAGCCAAGGTGTAGAATCACTTGGTGAGAGAGACGCCATATTGGCACGAGGCTGCCATGTTTGATTAGGAGGCTGAGCACGAGGTTGGAACGACGGGTAAAAGTTGCGTGGAAGTTGAAGCTGAGAACAAGTGCGTGCACTATGTCCAAACACTCCACAGATTTGGCACTTGCCTTGATACCCACGTGTTGTATGTTGCTGTTCGCTGCGAGGTTGAAAGTTGTTGCGATAGGGACGTTGTTGTTGTTGCTGTGGCTGAAGTTGACCACGCGAAAATGAGCTGCGAGACGCATTCGAATTGTTGTTGTTGTTGAGACGAGTAGATGCAACATGTGCAGATGCTGGTGTAGTGGCGGAGGAAGATCCGATTTGAGCCTGAATCCGGAGATCATGATTTAGCATCTTCTCGTGTAGTTCGGTCAGAGTCGGAGGCGTGTCTCTGCTTTCAATTTGATCAACAAGTGACTTGTACTCCTCTGGTAATCCGTCAAGAATAAACTCCACTTTGTCCTCATGATCAATCGCTTTGCCTAGTAGAGCAAGTTGATCGAAGCGCGTTATAAAACCTTGAAAGTATTCGTGTATGGATTTGTTACCTTTGGTCCATGACTTGAGCTGTTGTTTGATTTGTTTGATATGTCCCCGACTGGGCTTAGCGTAGATTGAGGTGAGAGTGATCCAGATGTCAGCAGACGTGGTTGTAGTGGACAGAATCGGTTGAATCGAGGTTGAAATAGCTCCGAGAAGGGCGCTGTACACTAACCGATCTTGCCGTTTCCAGAACAGGTACATCGGATTGGGAGTGGCTACATCGTCTGTGACAATTGTTGGAGAAGGAATGGATCGAGATCCATTGATGAAACCAGCGAGATCATATCCGTCGAGTAAAGCGTGCACTTGGCGGCTCCACATTAAGAAGTTGGAGTCAGTGAGCTTCGTGACATTTGACATGTTCACATTGAACAGAGTAGTGGTGTCAGAGAAGGCTATGTTCTCAGCATTTGACATAATGAAATAATGAAAGAACTAGTGAATAGACAATAAGGATTGTTGTTGTTGTTTGTGAGTAACGTCACAGACACAGACGTGGAGGAATAAGGAGACAAACAAAAAACAAAACAAAAAAAGAAGCTTGAAGAAGAGAAAGAGAAGCGTGACGAAGAGAGACGTGACAAAGAGAAACGTGACGGCTATTTTGTTTAGAAACCGATTTGCTCTGATACCATATGAATAGGTTAACTTGGATGATTCAATTGATAAGAAGAGATTACAATATATACATAGAGGAGACACTAGGTTTAGACTAATTACACAATTAACCTTTATATATATCATATATATTCTATACATATGTCAACTTATATATCTTCCATGAAATTACTAACCAAAGAACATCTTAATATTCACAAAGACTCTCTAGAGAAGTCTTTATTATTTTGACAATTATTGCCAAATCTTACATTATTTTGAGTTCAATAGAATGAAGCAATTGAAAGAAAAGTCGTTGCAAGGAGGCAATATATATAAGATGGAAACTGTTTGTTAGCTAATTGAACTTTAAATTATTACGTTTAGATTATGTTTTATTTTCTACACAATTTGAATTAAAACCCCCAATACCTATTGAAACAAGTTTTTATTCATTAAATCAATTGTGAATTTCAGTCAATTGACTTTTTTATTTTTATTTAATTTTTAAACCATCGGTACAGGAAAACAAGGAAAGTAAACTAGCCTATTCCCAATTCCCAAGCCAACCAAACCAGGGAAGCTAGGTCCAACCATTACCCTTTTCGAGCAGACTCAGAAAAAGAAGAAGCCAACCCAGATCCTTATTCGCGGTAGCAGCTACTTCTTCTGCTTCTTCGGTTGTTGCCGCCTAATTAGATTTTATTTTGTTTATCTTATAGTGACATAATCGAACTAACGTAAAACACATGACAATAGCAAAAATCATACGATTCTTATTAACTTAGACGTCAGAATTTTTTTTTGTCATTCTGGTACAAAATAATAAAATAATATAGAGCCAAGACTCTCGTATATACACAAAATTTGATATTTTGAATCGTGAGCCGATTAACTAATAAAATAAATATTGTCAATAATTAAATTCAACCAACTCATTCCATATAACTAAGTAAAACTGAAAGTGAAATCGATGTCAAACAATTTCTAAGTAAAAAACAAACAGTTTGCTTTTAATTAGGTTTCAAAGATATATTATGTTTACAAAGGACATATACCAAAAAACAAACATTCAGTTTTTTTTTTCAACATTTGGATCGACAAAACCTGATTCATACTTTAAAGTTCATCATTAAATGTTTTTTAAAAATTTATTATAATGTAGCATAGAGAAATCAAATTTGATGACAAAATCATTAATTTAATTATCCTAATTGATAGACTGAGAAAATCAGTTGACATTATTGAAATGCTTATACCACAATGAAATGAAGGAGCAACCAAAAGAACAGAAAAGAAAATAAGAAATGTATAAGATGATGATTGTTTTCACAAAAATGTTGAACATAATTCTGCACTTAAACATCTAGCGATGAAAATCTCAAATGCCTCTTTCAAAGCCTACAATACATTTCGAGAGCTTTTGGTTAAAAAGATTTTGAATACAATGTATAATGTTTGAAATCCTTAAATTTCATGGCTTTGAATTTTCTACCATAATGGTTTTTTTCAAACAATTGGATTTATGATCCGAATAATAATTAAAAATATAATATTTTATTGTGCCAGATTATATGACTATTTAAATTGTAATGCCGATGAAAAAATCAATATATCTTAATAGTTCAAAACTTATCAATTCTAACTTATAAAAGTTTTTTTTTAATAGTTTTGTCTTGTCATATATTCCCCATATTTTAAATTATAACGCAAACACTCTATCCCGTCAAATAAGGATGTCTGACTTAATTTTTTGATGTATCTCTCCTCGTTAGATTTGTGATAATATAATTGTAATTGAAAAAAAAGTTTATTAATCTTGGAAGACATGCATACATAATGTTTACATGAAAACATTATATCTTAATATATAATGTATAATGTTTAGATATAGGAAATACGGTCAAACAACTATCAAACTTACACAAAATTGCCAAAATAATATCCAACTACAAAAGTTGACTTTTAACAAATATTTGGGGCTAATAAAAGTTTATGCATAATATGCAATTTGTATATAAAAACACATAGATGCTCATAATTCATGTTTCAATAAGGTATTTTCCCACATTGCTTTCACAAAACTGTTGCAGGTAATTCTGCACTTGAACTCCTAGCTTTGACAATCTCAAATGACTCTTTCAAAACCTACAAAACGTTTCAAGAGATTTAGGTTAACAAAAGAACATACACATGATTGAATATTGATGGACGCATGACAAATTTTTGTGCATATTGCATAATATATCATGACTAACCTCAAGCACCTTTGGAACACTGCTTGAGTGAAGGTATTGAGTAACTCTCTCCTTCTCCTCCTCTTGACATTCTTCAGACTGCAACATAGAAGCAGAGAAGTCAATAGATACACTCGAATAGTGTGAAATGAAAAAAGATATCACAAGGCATGCCTTCAACATGAAATCAGGACAAGAATCTTCCTCAATCCAGCTTGATGCCTTGTGAGAATAGTAAGATGATGTGTCTTGAAGCATGAAGCTTTCAAAATCTTCTTCATATCTTTTCATCTTTCCCATTCCAATCTCTACATAGATTTCCAATACATTTTTCAGTAGCATCCTATCAATTTGCTCACCCTCTCGTTCTTTATACACCTGACACAAATAAGGTCATGTTAGACCTCAAATCAGACCAAAACATAGCTTGGTAAATGTCATACTTACAAGTGCAATAACAGCATCTTTGACCTCAGAATGCAACTCATTATAGACCTGAAGCAAACAAAATTAAGGAACAGTTAAATACGAATTCAGTACAATGGAAAGCTATAAAGCCATCACAAAGAATGAATGCCAAACCAGGTCACGGAAGCATGTCATGCTAACTTCATCCAGAGATGGAAGTCTTCTCTTAACAATGAACTTACGTTCAAGATAGTAGAAGAACCGAGCTAACCATCTAACCATAAATTTATTGTTAGACCATCTTCTAACAAGCTCCTTCAGTAAAAACTCATCATGCTTCTCCCTTAAATCAGGTAACACCTAAACAAGAGAACAACTCAAGAAGCAGGACAGTACACAAAAGTAACACCTTCAAGTTTCAGACAATGACTAAAGAGGAAATTGCAGACAATAAGTACACACTTCACAGAAACTTATATAGAACAATAAAACTCACTGTTAAGTTTATATATTCCTCAAATGCTTCACGATACTTGTCATAAAGCTGCTCTGAATAATCATGAGGAGGTTCCTGGGTACACATAGCGTAGACAGTCCTGAGAATCATATAAAATTCCAATCATAAGTACCAGTTTTACAAACAACCAAACCTCCATAAGGTAATCAACAATTTAGACAACCAAACGTCTAAAACCACAAGCTTTGGTTCAAACTTTTATAAGAAGACATACGTATAAAGCTGCATGTAATGGTCAGAGTCAAACTCCGGTTCAGGTAATCCTTCCAAAATCCGTTTCAGCTTGGTAATACCACTCCGCATATAGCTCCATCCTTGCTCAAAGTAGATTATCTCACGAACTACTGTTTTCTCACGCACCATTGTTGAGAAATAACTTCTCAAGCTCTCTAGAACAGAACAAATTAACCAAGAACAACAAGAACAGAACACAAAACTTCAGGATAATACTTTTCAATCTTCAAAGGTTAAAGCAACACATTAACAGATGTTGAGACTCTGAAATTGCAGAAGTGAGCTTGATATATATGATCTTAATTTTCCAAAGACTTTCTACTTTCATCTTCAGCCATAGCTTTAATAATTTTGTTCAATGTAATGAATGAACTTAGAGAAAAGTCGTCTCAGACAGCTATTCATAAGGTAGGACCAGGACCCGTTGACCCGAGGCTTTATAAAAATTATGGGCCATGTGAGTTACATCAGATTCGGCCCATTAAGTAAAAACAGAAGAAGTTTCGGGTCTGACCCGTTATACCCGACCCGGTGATTTGGTTTCACTGTCTATACATTATGCCACGTGGCTGATGATTAGGAAATATTTGACCGAGAAGGAAAGAAAAAAACACAGAAATTTTTTGTTAGATTTTCCGGGAAAAGGCAAGAAAATATCAGACCAAAATGGAGGTTTTTAAAACGCACCGTATTTGTCAAAGCGTTAATGGGGAAATTTCCTCGACGACTTTGGTTTTCGAGAAAGAAATACTCAGGTGGGTTCGAGAAAATTTACCTTATTTTTCAAAAAGAACAAAAGAAAAAACAAAAAAAACGAAAATGAAAAGGGAAAATCAACCTAATCGAGCTTCTTCTTCTCAAAAATGTCGCACTTGTGCTTCAACCACTCTTGATTCCTCCGTTCGTCTGCGATCTCACTGCGGTTTTAATTTGATCTCGCTTCGTCGAAGGTATGCGCTTTTTATTTTCTGTGTGTTTCTCGTTTGTTTCGTAGTGAGCTAGGGTTTTTTTACTACTGAGCTGCTTGAGTTTTTTTTCTTCATCATTAGCTAAATTAGTTTCTGAGCTCCTCCTTCAATGTCTGGAAGAGAGATGAGTTTAGGTCGTTGTTTAAAAAGTACAGAGCTTTTTTTTTGGCTTTGTAGCTTGAATTACATGTCAACGGAGCCTTCTTCAATCTTAGCGCTTCCTGATATCTAGAGTTATTTGCTTGAAGTACATAATATGTTTTATTCTTGCTTGACCCTGAAATATCAAAGTTGAGAACTTTGATGAACTTAAAGTTGCTACGTCTCTCGAATTTAGCAGAGTTCATTTACTGTCACTAGTTCATATAATGTCTCTTGAGAATTATGGTGGTGTCACTGTTTCTCTTTTCGTTGCTATAGTTGTTAAAGAACCATTACTGTTCGTGTATCGGCTTGGTGCCTCTTGGAACAACACTTTTTGTGACCATGATCTTGTTACAACTATCATTTTCTCTTAGAAGAGTCTATGTAGTCATGCCTTGTGTTTCTCTGACCATTCTGGCAATGTTATTTCTGAAAAATGTGATTGTCAAGTGAGAAATCTGTGAACTCCGTTGTTGAACTCTGTAATAAATCTTTGGCGAATATAAAGTTCACTAGAACTGGTGGTTCATGTGAATGCTATATATTTAGATAAATTTATCATGTCAGTTGGGAACAGATTCTGCTTATCAAATTGGTAGCTAGTTATAATCATTTTTATTTTTGTGTGTGAACAACTACCCTTTTCCGTTTAGTGATATTATGGTACAATGATATGCATTGAAATATTTGTTGATTAATGATTTATAAATTTTCATAAGCTTAATCTTGTGATGAAATGGGAAATTACTTTGTGACATATTGTGCTCTAATTTCCATGGTTTTTACATTGATGAATCAGGGATGGATCAATATGGCTTGCCAGTACAGAGAAGAGAGATGAAGCATAAAGGAAGAAATGTAGTATGGTCCATTGGAATGGATAAGTGTCTTATCGAAGCTTTGGCTATCCAGGCGAAAAGCGGGAACAAAGTAGACAAGTGCTTCAACGAGAATGCATACACTGCTGCTTGTGTTGCGGTTAATACTCGTTTCAATCTAAACTTGAATAACCAAAAAGTAATCAATCGCTTGAAGACAATCAAGAAACGATACAGAGTAATGAGAGAAATACTTAGTCGAGATGGTTTCTGGTGGAACCCAAGCACAAAAATGATCAATTGCGAAAGTGATGAGCTCTGGAAAAGATATATTGCTGTAAGTATATATATATATATACACCATTATCACTTCATTATCATCTTTCTTTGTGCACAATTTTCACTAAAAATGGTTTGAACAGGTACACCCAGACGCAAAAGCATTTAAGGGAAAGCAAATTGAGATGTACGATGAACTTAGAATAGTCTGTGGTGACTATCAAGCTCCAGGCCGATATAGTAAGGTGAAGAACGAAATCAATCATCACCTAAACGATGTTAGGAACTTTGAAGAAGATTCTGCTTCATTTCCTATAGCAAGTTCTGAAGAACATAGTGATACAGATGGAACAGAGTCATATGCAGGACCTAATGAATACATGCATGAAGAGTCGCAAGATCTTCCTCCTCCTTCTCCTTTGAGACAACCTTTCAAACGACCTCAAAACTCAGATCCATTTCAAGAAGCAATGTTAGCTGTTGCTTCTAGCATTCGTCGTTTAGCTGATGCAGTGGATCAAAGCAAGACTTTGATCAATACAGATGAATTGCTGGAAGCAGTGATGGGGATTGATGGGTTGGAAGAAGCAAAACAGATGTATGCATTCGAGTATTTAAATGGTGATCCAGTCAAAGCTAGAGCTTTCATGGCTTATAATAATAGGATGAGGAAAATGTTTTTGTTTCGACAGTTTTGGTGGTGGAAGTGAAAAAATGGAATTTGCTTCTATGGCCTAACCTTTAATCTTACTTTTGAGGCAATGTAGAGTCTTAGGATCTTCAAAGTTGTATTTGAAACATGTTAATGGTAAAAGTTGGATATATTTGTTTAGGCCAATTTGGTTTTATTGTGAAGTGTCTCATTAGTCTATGATTATGATTTCAAACAGATGATAATTAAGTCTATGGTTATGATTTCAAAGAAATGAGTGAATCAAACAAGTTTTAGAGGTTTTCTATAAACAAAAATCTCTAATTTGTCATTTTTTTGTAATTTTACCTTCTATGAAAAAATTGCAGATTAATCTGAGAAATAAGAATCATATATAATATAACTTTTTTGCGGAATTTCAATTTTTTTTTACATTGCATATATTATATTTTCAAAGTATTAATAGTAAAATTGAATTTCTTATAATTAGAGTTTTGGTTTGATAACATAATTTTAAAATATGATAATGGTGACAAAATAATTTATTGTCTATTATTTTTTGTTTTGTAGGATTTTATTTGTCATGTTTTTATAAATGAAAAGTATAATTGGAAAAAATGAAATTGAGTTATAGGATTTTTTGCACAATAAAAAAGAAGGAAAAACACTATTTTTTCAAGATATATAGTGTTTGATAATCCAAGATAAGATTACTACAATTATATGAAAACAACAACTGCTAATATATAAGAAAAATTATATTTTTCACACACTAAGTGTGTTTTATTTCTAATAAAAAAATTAAAAATTGTGAAGTTGAAGAAAAGAAAAATTGAAAGAAATTAACAAAGTGAGAGAGTAGTGAGTGATTGGAGGAAAACAACGCAACAATGTGGCAAGAGACCTTATCATCATCACCACCTAAACCATAAAGAAACCATCTTTCGAAAAATGCCAAGTAGAAATTTTGAAGAGAAGGAGAAGCAAAAATGGCGAAATCACTCTTATGTTCATCAACTTTAAACCCTTTCTTCTCTACCACTGCCTCTTCTTCGAAGAAAAACCAAATTGTATACTCAGGAAACAGTAAGAACCAAACATCGACTCTGTTATCGAACAGAAGAGAGAATTGTCACTTGGGTTTATGAGTAGCTTGCTTGCGATTAATCTCGTGAGTAATGACAGAAGAAGACATGACGCGAATGCAGCTATTCTTGAAGCTGATGATGATGAAGAGCTTCTAGAGAAAGTAAAGCAGGATCGGAAGAAGAGAATTGAAAGACAAGCTGTTCTTAATTCTGCTGTGAAAGAAAAGGGTACTCCTTGAATCCCCCCTCAAATTTTGATTGAAATTCATCAGCTG